>JAEANM010000087.1:0-48825 GCA_017656035.1 Myanophis thanlyinensis | reverse complement strand
CTGAATGCTGTGCTGCAATAAAGAGCTGATTTCACTACGAGCTGAGTCCTAGTCACTGTTATTCTCGAAATAAAACAACTACCTTTTCCATTTCAGCTGTTTTAGAAAATTCCCTTCAATTACATGTTCAAATCATGCTGGCCTACCTCCACTTTGGCAATTACATATTCAGAGGAAACTTCATCATGAAGTTTGATTAATTCTAATACATATTTATTTTCCAGTAATGATCCAAATAAGAGTTCTTTGATAAAATCATCTGAAAGATCCACACTATTTCTGGCGTTTTTTGAATACAGAGGTACTCAGATTTCAGATTTAATTTTCTGAGCATTAAAATATTATTGTTCATTCCTGAGCATGCATATATTTGTTGTAGCTTGTTCTGGACCTCCTTTCCTAAGGCATAATTTTGAATCATCTTGCAGTTTTTCAAGTTCATTTTCAGAATTATTTTCAAATATTGCTTCCATTTTCAGGCTTCAGAGGCTATGTTCTTTCCTATCTTCAAGCATTCAATTTTCACCACCATTTTCGGAACTCAAAATAAAACAAAACTTTATGCTAACTTTGAAGGCAGGAAAAAGTGTTCTGTAGTTAGGATATTTTAAGTCCTGCTCTCAGACTGCTGTTTTACATGGAAATAAATTAGAATGTTTTTGTAATTGGGATGCTTTGGCTGCTTCAGGTCAGTCAGAGCTTAATTCTGGCTCCCTGCTGGGGTCATGGTACATTCAATGATATATCCAATTCATTGTTATTTAAAAACAGTTATAATGTTAACCTAGGAATTTGGGATTGAATCCCTACCAAATGTCATCTTGGGCTAGTAATTTTCATAGTACTTTAATATGAGCCACATTCCATTGCCCAGACCTTCTGATAGTACCTTAAAATACAGCCATGAATCATCCAAAATGGTTTGACATTTACAGATTTCAAGATGCTATGTTTAGATATTTGTGAGTCATGCTCACACCAAACCAATAGCCAATTCCTATACTGCAGTATTAACTATGTAAAATTGATTTTCTTGTCAGTACATTGTTTGTGAATGTACAAGAATATTCCAGGAAATCTTACCATGGTAACTGTTCAGGCACATCATTTGATCAGTCAAATGTCTGATAGAGGGTTTGTTATTCTCTATCATAAGAACTGCATCTCTGCCTGGAAGAGCACTTAGCCTAATTTAAAGTGTTATTCTGAAATAAAATATTGGCAACAATTATATATCCTGCCCTGAACCCTGGAGAAAGTAAAAATTAAAAAAATAATATTCTTTTTTGCTCTTATACAAAGATTAGGATACACAGAATATTAAAAGGTGTACCTCAAAACAATTATAATCTGTTATAATTTCTTGCAGCACAGTCAAAAGAAAATATTTTAAAAACTTAGCAATAAAAGGTAAATCTTAAAATTAAAAAGTGTTTTAAAAATTCCTATTTGAAGTATGAGAAATAGCAAGAAAACAGTACTATATAATCAGTTATTCAATACAATGAATTAATTTTCTCTTATTTTATCTAGGTGCAAAGGGAAATACCATAGCTATATCAACAATGTAGAACACACACACATAGACACAGTCTATGAATTGCAGTCTTGAAACTATTTCTTAAATGAATGAAGGTTAATGCAAAAAATAATCAAGTAATATGTACTGTACAGAGTAAGTGAGAGAATAAATAATTTCTAAAATGCAAAATGTTTGGCCCAAGTTTGCAATAATCACTTAAAGTGGGCACAAAACAAATACTATGTTCTTAATTTCTTTAATTAGGCTTTCCTTACAATTACAGTGCATGCATCATGACATGTTTGATTGGAAATAAAGAGATATTTGTAATAGCGAAGATCTTATTTCATGAAGTCAAGAAAATGCCTCCCTTTGCCAAAAAAGACAGAATGTTGCTTCTGTGTTTGAGTCTGGTCACAAGCACAACCTCTCACCTATGTCTGGAAAAAATGTTTGTTTGTTTGTTTGTTTATGTTATTTGTGGTCTGGTTTCTGGATGGTTGCATTGCTAGCTGTCGCCAGACCATGGCCGTATCGCCAGCTGTCACACACCCCAACCCCAAAACCAAACAAACTGCCACACACCAAGAACACAAACCCAGACCTAAAACTTGAAGCCAAACCAAAACTCAGAATGCTACATCACAGCCACCCACTCAGGACATCACATCACAAAACTCAGGAACCAAAACCCAGAATGCTACCTCACAGCCACCCACCCAGGACATCACATCACAAAACTCAGGAAATCACACCACAAAAACTCAAGAAGTTACAATACAACAAATGACCCAGGAGATCACAGCACAAGATCCAGGATACCACAACAATAGAACTTGCAAGGTCATCATACAACCCATTACCCAGGCTTTTACAACACAGGAGGCTGACAGACACACAGCCAATACCTCAGCCACACATGATCTTACGAAAAAACCAACCAATCTGCTAACATCAACTCCATCAACCAATCAAGAAATAACAATACAGTCAACCAGCCCAGCACACCAAACCCCGTGAGTGAAATGAACTACATGGGCTTTTAAAATTGTAGTTCCATTCTACAACTTGGCTTTAAAAGTGATTCATGTAATAAAGTTATCAAAGATACTCATAACTATATGCATTGTCTATTTGTAAGCAATTAAAACCAGACAAATATTGGGAATATGAGTGGGATTGCAGTGCCACATTTATATGCTATTTGTGAATGTTCTGGATGGATAGAATTTTGGACTAGGTAATCAGGATTGAATCAATATTAATTTATCTTGGAGAGTTATTATGTGAGTACAAATGAGAGAACAACTAACCTTAAGTATCTTAAAGAAAAAGAAGGGTAGAAATTATAAAACATGATTTGTCTCAGATTGGTAAAGTCAAGAATGAATATTTGGAGAAAATGCCCTTTTTGTCTCTGTATGTTTTCCTGTAAGAAAAAAATTAATATCTGCAATCTATCATTTCAAAAATAAGTATCTTGAATTAGTAGTTTAATTTTGTGTCAGATGAACCTAAGGAAAGTACAAATTTGCTTCTGTGCATGCATCAGATTTCTCCATTTTGTAAAAATCACTTGTGAAAATTATGGGGCCTCAGGGACCATTAACAAGTGACACATTCAACACATTCTAGTCTGCATTATGCTGTACTTACTACCAGCATAAATTCTTTATTATGCTATGTTTCATCATTATGTACACATACATTTCAATATACTGCTATCCTATACAATTTAACTTTTCAGTTACATTTTATCTACCAATGTGTAGCTATTTGATGGGTGAACAGGTAGTTTTGAAATTTTAAAACTATTATATACTCTGAACTGTTGAACAGGTTTTGCCACAATGAAATAAAATTAAACTCTCAAGTTTAATTTCCTGCCCAAACAGCTTCTGATAACCCATATGGAAACACCCTATGATAATGTGTCAACTAGAATTATACCCACTTAACTAGACTAATATAAACCAAAGTGGCAATATAAAAAGCATAATTAGGAAGGTTTACATCATCCAAAAACTGGGGCTAAAATAAAAGTATCTATTTTTATTGAGCTGAATAATTTTTTTATGTAGAAGTCATAAAAATTTGTTTTGTTTTTTTCTGTTACAGTTACAGAATGTTGTTTGCTATTGAATTGGAGTAGCAAACTTGCAATTCTGATGTAAATTGTTATTAAGATGCTGTAAAATATTTGATGCTCTTGCTTCTTTTTCTATCCAGGAACAGTTGATTCAATTAATCCACATTCTAAAGACTCATGCTGTGAAAAGCATGAATCCCCACTGAGCAAACTATGAGTAAACCCCACCACATCTCAAGGCCTCCTTGCACCATCAGATTCAACCACAATTCCCTCCATTTGGTATTCTGCTCTTTACAGGGAACTATTGAATAATCAAACAATGAAAACCCTTGTGAATTAACAAGCAGATCCAAGCTAAAGACCAAAGATATATATATAATTTCCTTATATAATAATGTTATTTTTAAAAGTATTAAGTGCATTGAGTCTTAATAATCCATGTACTTGTATTCCTCACAATTTATGATGAGATTATATGAATCCTTTTCAGAATGTCACATAACTGTGATAAATAATTTAAGATGACAAGATTTTAGAATGTTATATTGTTCCAAGAAAAAGGACAATTATGACTGATGATCATTCTCCTCTGAAGAATGAATTATTGTATTTAGGTTAATTAATCAGAATGATTAATTAACCTAAATACAATAAACTTACTTTATTGTATTATATGTGTGTGTGTAATTATTACATAATTGTAAAAATTATTGTTTCAAATATGTATAAAAAGCATTTTTATTTAATGATTACAGTATATAATGTATTATTTGAAGAGTTTCATGATACTGAGAAAATAGTAGACAAGTTTGATACCTTTGTATTAACAATGTGTCAGATCCCCACCATGAATCTGCCATTCTCCTGGGAGGGGGACAGGGGATCTTCAATGTATTACTTAGTTTATTGCTTTCTTCCTCATACTATGTAACCTTTCACTTTATCCTGGCGCCAAGGCACCCCAACATATTCACACCTTTTGGGGAATGTGAAGGGAGGGAGGGCCACATGGTTGTATCAGTTCGAGAGTGCAGATGACGACCCTGGGAACCTCCCGTTATCATCCTCTCAAGGCAACAGTTATTAAAACACATCCACACTTGCAGATTGGTTGAATCCACATCAGGTGGAAGGGAGGGGTTGGGTTCCCAAATCCTTTATCTTAACTTGTTCATTGAAGGGAACTCAGATCCTGCTTTCCTTTGTCTGGTTATCACTTCTATCCAATAAAAGGTTCCTTTTGAAATATCACCGTTTCAAGAGTTTTTACTTTCTTGTAGAAGGAGGAGAGGCTGGACCTTACACAATGGGTCAAAACCAACTGATTGAAATAGGTCCCATTAGGCTATTCCTAATTACTTCTTTTGCATTCCACATAAAAATCAGCATCATCATATGCATTCCATATGAAATTCATAGGAAGAAATTTTTTTTCTTAGTAATACAGCAATGATAAGAATTTCTGCAGGTGGCCTTGTTTTGCTCAATAATGCCAAAAAAACTAAAGGAAATCTTTGACTAAGCAAGCTCCAATCCTGAGATGTTATGCAAAGTACTGGCAGAGAATTTGTATTTATTTATTACACATATTTCTATGCCACTTAGTTTCCAAGATTATTTCTATGCAATAATATTATATTGATGACTTATGGAAAAATATATCTGGATCTTTAAAGATTTTTATTTGACTATGATATGGTATTGTTTCTATGAAGAAACAATAGATTTAGATTCAGTATTAAGCACTCTGCCTGGTACTCAGGGATGGAATCCAACCAGTTTTGCTACTGGTTCAGTGTGCGCACATGTGCACCAACTGTGCATCTCTTAAAACCTAATTTACACTCAACAGAGGCAGCCGGAATGACTAGGAAGGCTCCGGAGGCATGCCAAACAGCTGATTAAGGTAAGGAGAAAAAAACCCAAGCTGCTATAGGGAAAGCAAAGGGCAGGGGCAGGTGGGCAGGGCCAAATTCAAATCGCCACTATCGGATAGGCCGATCCGGTGAGACCAGGCTGCATTTCACCACTGCTGGTACTGTGAGAATGCTGCTTAATAAATAAAACAGCTCTGTGCCTTACTTTACAAATCATTCATTCTTTCTCCCTAGTAGAGCATATTGATACAGGCCATATGCATTTGTTTCAAGGTTAGCCAAAATTAGGAATCCAGGTTTATGTTATTTTAATCAATCCTAAATATATTACATAAGAGACAGTGACAGATATGAAAATAAATAAATCTGTAAAAATGTGGAAGTTTAAATAAAGCATTTATTAAGCACAGTTTTTTTATCAATGCACCATAAAGGAAATTTAACAATAGTTTAATTAAACTTACAATAGTTTAAACTTATTATTGGATTAGTAGTTTGGAATGTAAAGCAATCCAACTATTTCATAGAAAATAAAATTCTTCAAATCCATTTGCAGGAAAAAAATAACTTAACATTATATACAGGTTTCAATATTTTTAGTGTTCCATTGAAGTTCATAACTGGTAATTTTTCACCTGGGAAGTGTCCACAGTTTTGTTACAATTATCAAAAGGCTGAGAAATATTTAGACAAATAATTATCTCCACTTGAGCTTAAGGAATAATAATTAATGGAGAATTCAAAATGATATAATGGGTGCTGCTTTTAAAATTTATTTCAAAATATTCAAGGACACATCTAAAAAGTTAACGTAAACATTGCTATCTCTGAGATGACCTAATTTCTGTTAGTAGCAAGAATAGTTTAAGTACTTTGATTCAGTTTTATGATAGTTCTCTATCCAGCTATCAATTTATATTCTGCCCCCACCCCCACCCCTTACTGGAACGTAACTGGTAATTGTCCTTACAACCATCAATGGGCCAACCTAGAATATTTGCATTTAAATCACTTCTACTAATCAGACATTAACAACATTGTAAAACTGTATAAAATATTTGACACAAAATTAAACTCCACTTATAACTTTCGAAATTACCGCATCTGATTTTAAATGAAACTTTCCCTCACTATTAGCCCAGTTCCATAGATGAAAGGAAACTAGCACATTAGTCCATTGCATAAACTTATTTGCAAGACATAACGTTTCTGAAGTTTCCTATTTTTGTCCATTTCCACATATTTCTTCTGTTCATAATCTCCATTTGTGTATCCAATACAAACTTCTTTATATCTTGGATCACATAATTCTTCTTACTGCATTTGCTAAAATCCACTGCAGATCCAAGGTGCAAAGATACACTTTGCTCTGCATTAAAAGTGGTAATCCTTTTTGCTGTGGACTCTTTTCTCTAGCGATGTTGAATTCCACATTGGTTTCACAGTAACACAGCTTTTATCCACAGCTCTATAGTGTGAATATAGAGTCACAGGCAACAGCAACAGATGCAGACTCAGTCTGTCACTCCAAAAGGAATACAAATATGCTTAAAGCTGCTTCATTTATGAAGCAAACTTAGAACTGTTAGCTGCCTGCAGAAAGGAAAAGGAGGAAAAAGCTTAAAGTTCCAATATTTCAAAAGCTATTTTAGTGACAAATGTTCAACTTCTAGTATTAGTAAAAGTTACTTTCACATAAAAATGGCAAAGGCTGCTTAATAATGAAGGAATCCCAAACAAGGAAGCTTTCAATTTTAATCAGTACTTGATTCAAAGTACAATGTGATTTCATTTTCCTTTATTCAACCTACATCCACCTTTTCCATTTGTTTTATACTTAAAGCAACTACCAATATTTTTTAAAACATATAATGATGAAGGCAAATAGAATTGCAAAAGAATGAATGAATGAATGAATGAATGAATAATTTTGAAGGTTTGGGTATCTTCAGAATGGGACCTAAGCATCACTCCCAAGGTTTGGTTGTGATTTTTTAAATCACAGAATATAATTTTTAAAAAATGTGTCCAAAACTCTTTTGGTTCTTTATGCACATTTTAATTCCAATCATATTTTTGTGGGCCCCCAATTGATCATACCCTGTGGATACCCTGCCTAACAGAGTACAGTCGATAGACTAAAAATGTTGTAGAAGAAGGTCTTTGTCTACATACACGATAATGCCCCCCCCCCAAGTGAAAACTCTGGTGGTCAGGGCAGATCTTTCATATTTTCCCCACTTGGTACAACTATTAGTAACATATCAGTTATATTTTGTATCATTTGAACATCCTATCAATTTATTATGAAATGTATGGTGAATGATATAGTGATGAAGTATTGCCACCTTAGGGAAGAAAACCACATGATAATTCCGGAGAGAAAAAAGAGATGACAGAAGAAATAAGAGAATGAAATTTATAGAAAATTGGTGTTTGTGAATCAGGCAGAGTAGAATTTAAAACAGAAATATGGTGGTTGTGGATTCTGTATGTGTGTGCAGATGCATGAACATATGTGCACAATATATAGACAATTTGTTTAAACCTTTCTGAAGCGTCAGCTGAATCTATATTAAAATTTAGGTCATATGTCAGAGATAAAATGATCATATTTCTGTATCAATAGTAAATTGATACAAATGGTAGCTTGCTCTTCCTTACATGCCATGTGTATAGATAGTCCTTGATTAATGACCACAATTTCAACTGGGATTGCTATTGTAAATTGATGCAGTTGTAAAGCAAGATGTCACGCGATTGCAATTATTTGTAACAGTAATCCCAGGACTCCCCAGTGCAGGTGTTAACCAAGAATTGTGGATCATCAACTGAATAGCCAGCTCAATCCAAGCTGTTCTGGGCTTGGTCCATATCAGTCCCAACCCTCAGTAAGTCAAGGGACTGTCTCTAACTATCCTATGTGTCTATCGCTCCCCCATCTATGCCCTTTTGGCCAGCCTGCATCCTGCCTTGTTTAGCAACAAGCAGCTTAACAACTGTAAGTGGTTCTATGGCTGCTTGCCATGACCAAGAAGCCTCCACCACTTAGCTGGCATTCATTCACACAGCTACCACCTCTTTCCAGGCCCATATACTCCATACTATGGCCAAGAAGCACCAGCAGCATTTGTATTCACTTCCAGTCCACCCCAGTAAATATTTCTTCATCCAGAGCCTTCTCTCCTCTCTGTTTTGGGCCCAAATTCTCCGGTGAAGCTTTCTTACTTTCCTACTTTGTCCTCCTTTTGAAGACAGCATGTTTTGAAAAACTGAACTATCTTTGGAACACCTTAGGAAAGGCTGTGCAGCTTTCTGAAGGATGTGTTGTCTTTGTAAAGGTGCACTGTCTTTGAAATGCCTTTGGAAAGAGAGTGCAGCTTTATAAAGAAGCACTGTCTTTGGAATGAAGAGGAAAAAAAAGTAGAAAAGTAAGCAATGTTCCCTTGAGAGGCTGGATCCAAAAAGGAAGCAGCAAAAGGAAAAAGGTCAAAGCGGGAAACTGGAAAAGAAGGCAGTTAGGCAAATGAACACTTGCTGGTGTTTGCTGGGTTAAGGTGGTGAGCACTTGAGGCTGGGAAGCAAAGACAACTGAGCAAAATTTTCTTTGTGATGTTTGCTAGACCTGACTGGGTGGCTCTAGCTTCCTGAGGTATGGCAAGCAGCCTCAGAGCCATGTCATCCTAAGGTTGCTTGCTGCTTTGCAAAATAGGATGCAAGCCAGCCAAAAGGGCAATTATTGGGAGGGGGGAATAGGTGATGGTGGGAGTTGAAGTGCCCCTGATGTAAGTGTGGGTGAGTTGTGAAGTGTTGGAATTTTCTATGGCATAGGTGGTAAATCCATTTTTTCAGCCCTGTTGTAACACCAATCACTGAACAATTGCCCGTAAGTCCAAGGCTATCCATATCAGCAACTGAGAATTTACTTTGCTAGACCATGGGCAGGTATTAAAAGAAGCCAAAGTTGTCCAGAAATTTTCAGAAATCCCTTTTGTATCATAGCTGAGCTACACAGAGGCCAATGATGACGAAATCTGCCAGTGCAAGATGAAATTTCAGTCCTCAACAGGCACAGCCTGTCCCTGTTTCCCAGCGCAAAGGTTCAGGTGTTCATGTAATAAGCCATCATTTTAAAATCCTTATTTAAAAGAGAGCAAGAAGGGAGATTATTTTATAGACTATGGCACTAGTGTCAATGAGGGGAAAATATCAATGTTTTGATGATATATAGGTTTATATGAGAAACCCTGAATTACTACAAAGTTCAGTCAACTAATCACTTGAAACCCCTAAAAGATAAACTCAAATGTTCTGTTCCAATACTTGCCTAGACATGAAGCAGTAACAGTGTATAGGTAAAAAAGAAACAGCTACACTTGTAGAAGCGATTTGTCATTGTGCTGCAACATACTGAAAAAGAAATAAAAAACAAAGTGCTTTTTCAATCTTTTGTGACAAATCCGTTTTTGAAATTATAAAAATAATTTTAGATGGAGAACAGCCCTTATTTGTTAAGAGTGTTCCACAATTACCTATTTTAAAATATATTTATATGGAAATAATGTTTTAGAATATAATAATATATAGCTCATGGGGAAATGCATCTATTAGACATAAAGAGAACAGAACTGTCAACAACATAGATTTCTAAACTCTCTATTTTGAGATTTTATAATGCTAGCTTATTAAGAATGCCTCATTGTGTAGTCATTCCCTTGTAAACCTGTGTAAAATTGCAATGTTACAAAATCCTAGCACAGATCATGTGGTACTTAAGAGTCCTAGAACAGACATGGGCAAACTATGGCCTACGGGACACACCCGGCCCATTGGGCTTTTTAATCCGGCCCGCGGAACTAGTTCTGCCCTCACTGACAGTGGCAGTGTACCCGAAAGCGTGGCACCCTCAAGAAGCATGGCTCCCGTGGCTTCGCTGGAGGGTCGCTCTAGGGTCGCTGCTGCCTTGGTGATTGGCGTGTCGCGAGCGACCTATGTAAGGCTGGGGCTGGGCACAGGATGACGACAATGAGCATCTGCTGCCCCCGCACCCCTCAGCCGCAGGGCTAGTCCAGAGCACAGGGATGCTCCGTGCCCTTCCGCGCCTGCCGGGCCCCTCTCCCGCCGAAGAGGCTGCCAAGCCATCCGGGGAGGCGTGGGATACCGAACGCAGCAGCCCTGGAGAAGAAGGTAAGAGGGCGGCGGGCAGGAGCGGGTGGGGAGCGGCAGACGGGAGCGGCTCTGCAGCGGCAATGCTGGCTCTTCTCCCACCGCCCAGGTGCTGCTGATGGCAAAGAGCAGCTCCAGCAAGACAAGCATGTGCTCCACTTTGCCAACTAAATCCCGCGATGGAGTGAATGCTCATCTTGCCGGAGCTGTTTTTCACCATCAGCAGCACCTGGGCAGCGGGAGAAGAGCCAGTGTTGCTGCTGTGGAGCCGCATGCGCATGCACGCGCACCCGCCCCCCCCACTCCTGCCCGCCACCCTCTTACCTTCTTCTCCAGAGCTGCTGCATTCGGCATCCCAGGCCTGCAAAGACATGTGGGGGAGGGGAGGCTGCAGGAGGGGGAGCTGTGGGAGGGGGAGTAAGGGTGGGGGTGGGGGGCTAGGGGAGGGGGAGCCCGTCATTGTGGCCCGCGAGTCAAAAAGTTTGGCCCGCGAGTCAAAAACTTTGCCCACACCTGAGCTAACCTAACTTTGGAGTATGGGGAATGTTCCATAAGATGCCAAGGTGGGATTCAACCAGTTCGCACCTATTCATTAGAACCGGTTGTTAACTTTCTAAGTTTGGAGAACTGCTGATTCAGCTGGTCATTAGGGCAGAGACTGGTTGTTAAATTATTTGAATCCCACCACTGATAAGATGGGTGCCATGGTAGAGGAGACTCATCAAGTGTAAATCCCTAGTGGATAGAACCTACAATATGCCTTCTATTAGACCTGATGGATTGGGCAGGTATAAACTGAAAGAGGTAGGCCCTCAGATAACACAATCCCTTCCCTGAAAGGCTTTAAAGGTTAAACCAGCATTGTGAATTGGACTGGAAGCAAACTGGCAACCAATGTAGCTTGCAGAGCATAAAATGTACTTTTTTACTTACACCATTGCATTTTGCATTAGTTGAAGCTTCTAGATATTCTTCAAGGACAACCCCATTCATAGGATCATATTCATAGGCTTGGATCTAGAGAGAACCTTGTGTAAGCAATAAAATGTTTTCATGCACACAGAGTCTCATGCAGTAACATTTCCAGTACTTCCTATAGTCTTTGTGTTCCTTCAGCCAATTAGAGAGTGGGGAGAGAACCAGCTAAAATCAAGGTTCAGATGTCTTGTGCCATCAAGTAACTTAATGGATAAATACTCTCTATCTTGACCTGTATCTGGTAATAACTTCCAAAGACATCCTTGTAATTTCTTTAATCCCAACCATAAACCTTATCTCTTCCTTCTCCTTACCTCAGCCTTGTCAAGCATAATAGTCTTTTTGAGCAATCATCCATCTCATTGCATGTTAAAATATGTGGCTTCCCCCTATTGCTTATCAGCTCAGGAGAACTGTTTTTTTTTTTTTTTTTTTTTGATCTGGGATTGATTTGTTCTTTCTTGCAGTTAATGGCACCCTTGGTATTTTTCTCCAGAATTGTAATTCAAAGATGCCTCATTTTTTTCATTCTTTCTCAAAGACCAGCTTTTAATAAACTGAAAGTAATCCCTTGGGAAAAGATAAAAAATAGACATTTCATTGGTTTTAATTTCTGTCTTCCTTGTTTGTTTGTTTTTAAATATTGTGATTTTGTGGTTGGAACCTTAAAAGTACATGACTGAGGGGGTCATTGATGCTTTCTGGACTTCGTTGTTCTTTTGTAGACATTTCATTATCCAAATTAGCTAACATCATCTGTGCTAGTAAGGAGTTTACACTCCTTACTGGCAACTGATTACATTACCTAGTTTGGTTAATGAAACATCTGCAAGAAAACGACCAAGGTTGGAGAGTACCAAATACCCTGCATTTCAACCCTAGTTTGATTAATGCAATGCCTGCAACAAAACAGCCAAGGCCAGAGAGCAGTATAGAACCCTCATTTCAACCCCGAGCTACAAATATTCTCTGTATCAGCCACATGACTTCTGTGAACCTCTGAGAAGTTTGAGTGCTCCATCTCATATTATTCCAAAAAATCCATAAACTTTTCAGACCCAGTTTGGGGAATTACAGAAGGTTCTGGGAAAGAAAACAAAACCTGTTGTAGAAGTGAAATTTTATTTAGCATATTCTAAATATATTTCTTAAAATAGAAATATTTGTTATAATAATATATAGTTAATAGCCATGATAGTTTCTCATTAATTGTTTATTTTTTAAATTGTTGCCCAATACAAGTGATTATTATATTCAGCTTGAAGTAATCCAGAAAGGAGACCAAGGAATGAGATTTTGGTCTCTTACGAAAAAGTTTTTTTTTCCCTACAGTACTAGAAGAATAATTTTGGTATAGTAAATCATATTTGTACTTAGGCGGGATGCAATTATTTTTAGATAACTCTAAGCAGTATGAAGAATTTAAAGATATGTAGAGAAAAGTAATATCTAATAATAAAACTTCAAGTTAAAATAATTGTATAATTCTTGTCCAAGTCTGGTCCTTAGGGGTATAATACTCTGTGATTTAATATATAATGAACATGGTAGAATTTAGAATCATTGAAAAAGAACCAGTGTATTTAAACTATTTTGCATGAATTGTTTGTTTTCACAGAAGTCCCCTGCACTTGTCCTTTGTGTATCTCAGACAGAGGTAGCTGTGTTACAGCTTCTGAAGGAATTCAGCTTGCTAAAGAACTAGGAGCCACTTATTTGGAACTGCATAGCCTCAATGATTTTTACATAGGAAAATATTTTGGTGGAGTGGTAAGTATAATATGTTAAGATGCAGTCTTTGCCTTTTTTTTCTTTCGAGTTTGCAAAATTCAGATCAGATGTTAGTGGGAACAATTGTAAAGCTACATGACACAAAATCAGGGCCCATGCTTTGATAAGTCATTGTTCTGCAAATTGGCATCCTCCAGATAAATTTGGATGGAAACTTTCTATTCTCAGCCAACATTTTTGCTGAAAAGTGCAATCCTACCGTACCTCAGAAAGTTGATAATTTGGGGAGAGCTGATTTAAAATTTTATTACTTCAGTATATGTAGTCCAAACTATTTTTATAATTATAAATTGTGTAATGGAAATATGATTTGCATTTTTTTCTCAGCATGCTGCAGTATCTTATAGAAAGAGGGAGTGATAATCATCTGACAGAAATCAGTGTAGACATTTTAGCCATGATTGTTATATTTAATATTCTAAAATACTTTTTTAAAAGAATAGCGTGAGATACTTAGGAATCTAATGACCTGAAGTTACTATTCTGGATCAGTGTCATCACATCATGTGGGATCTACAGGGAAGACAGCTAATTCATTTCTATTAACAAATCCAGCAGATCATTGGTTAAATCAAAGTTAGATGTTGGAAATATAATCACCATTAAATTAATTTGACTTAGATGAGATACACTCAGTCATGGAATAAATGACATTTACAAATGAATGAGTGTGTTAAAACATAAACAATAGTTCTCAAATTATTTCTGAGAAATAATATGTGCTTCTACTAGTAGAATCACCAATCTTAATTTGGAAATAAATTGATCTTCTCTAATTAAACTATATTCAAATATAAGCCATTATAGCAATATCACTTAGACTTACATACGTTTCTGTAGTGCTTTATAGCACTCTCCAAGCAGTTTACAATGTCAACATATTGCCCTCAACCATCTGAGTGCTCATGTTACCAATTTTGGAAGGATGGGCTGTATTCTAACCACTATGCCACCAACTTTGTTGATTCAGCTGCTTTAAAAAGGGGCTTCAATGGGTAGAAAGTTTTTCACATCAAAAACAGGATAATCAATAAGCTGAAATAATAAGGAAAGATAGTCTAGATTTATTCCTCAACTATCTTTTTTAAAAGTATGAGGAATCATCACTTGTAAAGTGTGTCAATTATATTTTTCTGTAAACTCATGGTATCTCTCTATAAAAAAAATAATTGCAACATTTCTAAATGCTCATAAAATAAAAATGAAATTGTTTTTATTGCCACTTTTAAAACACATATCTCTTGTCATATAACTATTATTACGTTTGTATCTCACAAAAATTCTGTGAAGTAGTAAATAATATTTGTGAAAACTTGTACTCTGAGGATGAACATATTAATATCCCATTTGCACTAATTTTGGTGTTATCTTTCCTTATAAATCACAATGTTTAATTATTCTTAGTTCTGCCATAGGGCTAAACCAATAATAAATATGGCTTTCATGGCATGTGTGCCTTTGAATCATTAGCTCATACAAAATGTTTATATATCTTTTTTGACCTTGGGGGGCTGGGGAGAGTATGGCCAGGGTGGTCATGGCCAGCTCGACATCACTTGTATCGGGGTGCCTGTGGTGGCCCAAGTGCTCTGCTAGCAAAAATGGGGTCCCAAACTCCATTTTTGGCTGCAACAGCCTCCTGCAACCCTCTGCCAGTGAAAATGGAGCTCAGGAGTGCTGCACGTGCCCCCTCAAGCTCTATTTTCACTGGCAGAGGGTTGTAGGAGGTCGTTGCAGCTGAAAAGGGAGTTTGGGATCCCATTTTCGCTGGCAGAAGCACCATAGGTCGATCCTTCACTGTTTCCATGGCAGTCTGCAGGCCAGTTCTAACTACTCTGCGGGCTGGATCCGGCATCAAGAGTTTGACTCGGAGCCCCAGTGGTGCAGTGGTTAGAGTGCAGTACTGCAGTACAGCAGTACTTCTGCTATCTGCTGGTTCAAATCCCACCAGGCTCAAGGTTGACTCAGCCTTCCATCCTTCTGAGGTGGGTAAAATGAGGACCCAGATTGTTGGGGGCAATATGCTGATTCTGTAAACTGCTTAGAGAGGGCTGGAAAGCACTATAAAGCGGTATATAAATCTAAGTGTTATTACTATTTCTGTTGACACCCATGATGTAGATCTTACACCATACAGTATGTCATCCTGCCTAGCTGTTGCAGTGAAAGCTGAGAGCAGCACGGACTGTCACCTCAGGTTAACTGTGATCATTTGCTGTTTGTCTCTTGCTTTCTCTGATATACAACTCTCAGTGACAATTCTAGCTGGGCATTTATGTGATTTCACAGAAGATGGAATTATATGATTTGGTTCAGGAAGCAGGATTTTCCCTACATTTTTGTTCAAACATACTTGACACTATAAACAAGTGCTTTCTAACATTTTAATACTATACAGTGAGCTACATTTTTGTTATAAAGATATAATCTTGTTAGATTCTGCCGGTTTTAGTGAGAATTAAACAGTTTTTAAGTATGATTGCAAACTATTTATATCCAGAGTATTTATACAGGACAGCTTAGATTAACAACAATAATAATTAGAAATACTTGGGTAACATTGATCAATTGTATCTTCTTAAATGAGTTTGATTATGAAATTTAGTGATACATGTTTTGTTTAATTTTAGCTGGAATATTTTATGATACAAAGCTTGAATCAGAAATCATCTGAAAAAATGAAGAAAAGGAAAAAAAGCCATAAATGTCATGGAGTTAAGCCACCTCAGCTTGATCAGCCAGGTGCCTTCCAATATCTGTTGCAATGGGTTGTATAATGTTGTTACTTGCAGAGTTCATGAAATTAGAATTTAAAACTGCATTTCCTAATGGAATCGCCAACCTTTCTGGGCCAGGGAGAGCATTTGGAAATTTTGTAGGGTGTCATGAACAATGCAGCATTACAAAATGACTTTCATTAGGAGCTCATTCTTAAAATAATTGCCGTTATGAATATAATTTCCCACATTCACCAAAACAACAAATTGTAAGTTGAGGACTACCTGTAGGATTTGTCCTTTCCTTCTTTGTTCTTGAAGATGGGCACAAGTGCTTTAAAACAAAATGCTTGTCTCTAGTCATATACCATCCTTATTCTATGGTTTATAATTCCAGAAGCATATAGTTTCCAGAAGAAACTAGAACATCGATTTCAATGTTTTTTTCCCTTTAAAATAATAGTGGATACTTGTGTCTGGATATGGGCATGTTTCCCATCAATTACATAGGGTGTTCTGACTTAGGCTTCCCAAAATCACAAAGCAGACTCCTTGTCATGACAAAACCCCTTTTATTAAGCTATTGTGAATTCCTCTCATTCACATCCAGCAAAGTCCCGGCAAAAGTCTTTCAAAGGTAAATTTACAGCCACAGACCTTATCGGGCTTGGAGAGTTACCAGGCTGATACCTTCCAAACACAATGCTGTACAAGAAAGTACTTGGCACAGAGTCTCTGAGAGTCATGAACAAATCTTCACACTAATTAAGCAAACTGATTGTCTCCTGTAAACTCCACTCCCCTTTTGCTCCTCTTTATTCTCTATGGTAGGGGCTATTCACTTTCCACCTGTGCCTTTACTCCCGAGTGGCCCTTCTTCCTTCTCCTGGCAGCTCTCTGCACATGCACACATCGGGAACAGACTCCAGCTGTTCTTCTCCACTGATTTCCAGTTCCAAGGCAGCTGATAACAGGGTCTTACCGGGATTGGCTGACAGGGCCCACGCATACTGTGCCTGTCCAGTATGGGCCACAAGGCCGGATCCTGACTCCAGGACTGGCCCACATTCTTCTCCAACCTCCTTACTGTCTGAGCCTGCCATCAGCTCTGCTGGCTGCTAGCTAGCCACACCATAGGGCATAATGTTCTCTGATTATATAAAACACAAGAAGAAGGATGTAGAACTTTTAATTGTGACTTTTCAGATCCAGATAATTCTGACAGAAATTTAGTATGATGTAAAGTATTAGTGAATTATGAGCAGATAATTATTTTATGTTTCATTCCCAATATAAATTGGACATCTCAAAATAGAGATGTCTGATTACAAAATTGCAAAACAGTAAGTTGGTATCATAATATTTATGCCATTTTCTGTGCACTCATCTCAATTTTAAAGACTCTAGTACAGGCAGTTTCCAGGACTGACTTGAAGGTCTATGGAGATTCTCAGTCACCCAGGTCATGATTGTCTCAAATGTGCTTTTTCCAAAAGCAATTGGACTTTGTTTTTCCTTGAAGACGTTTTGCTTCTCATCCAGAAAGTTTATTTCTTGGATGAGAAGCGAAACACCTTAAAGGAAAAACAAAGTTTTGTTACATTTTGAATAAGCACTTTTGAGACGACTAACTTGAAGGCACAAAGACTGACTTTAAGGCACCAAAAAAGTGAAGATATTATCTGATTTTTTATGCCCAAAATCCTATCTAGAATGGGATTGGTACAAAGAAGTGGGCTTAGATCTTTCCTTTCGTACAGGATTGAGTAATCCTTTTGTGCCTGATAGCAGCATAGATTATAGTGGGTGGAATAATGAGGCAAACCAAGCAGAGTCATGTCACATACATGGGAGAATAAGGAGTTATTTTTTTCCTAGGATTTGGAGGAAAGTAGGTATGTTTATATTAAGTATGTTTAATATGTTAATGCTAAATCTATTTTAGGGATGACAATGAGAGCTCTGCGGATAGTGAAGTTTCTGAAAGTTGCAGAAAAGGTTGTGAGAATTCCATTCATAACTTTAGTTCATCAACTGTCTCTCCTTCATGTGAACAATAGTGGCAACTTTAGTTTTCTTCTTCGCTTCTCCAGATAGCATCTTAGCTCTTTTTATTTTAAGAACTGTTAGCATTCTTTAAACTGTTAGAAGGTAGAAAGAAACAAAGCCTCAAACAATTGTACTGCATTTGTATATTAAGTCATCTTTAATTCAACAAAAATATCTGTGGTGTTATTCAGTGTGTTTGTAAGAATGTTTGTACTCTGAATATAATACAAACATAGATAACTAAATCTGAAATATAATTGTTGCATATGGAATGAAATTATGTTCTTAATAGCAAATCTGAGCTCAAATTGTGCTAGAAATACTTTTTACTGTTATTGGCTATAAGGATTTAACTTCTGGATAAAGGTCTTCAAGATTTCAGGATAAATATAGTTAAAGCAGAAATTTGTAATAAGCTACCAGTTTCTGGCAGCAGCTCCTCATAGCTTGCTAAATACTGTAGTAACTAATGGATTTTTTTTCCTGACCTTTCTCTGCTGCTATTTCCATCTTCCCTCACCTTAATTATACTTTAGTTGAACAACCAGTTCTTTCACAGAGTTCTTTTCTGATCAAGTTGATTTTTTTTTTGCTTCAATTATTACATTTTACCTAGTAAAAAAGTAGTCTAAGAACATGTCTTTATTATAATAAACCATGAATTCAAACATTATGAAATGATTCATAATTCTTCCATGTTTGAAATTATGAACTTTGTTGCAATATTATTTCATATTATGAATTCTGTTTCAACAAATCATGTAGTTGTATATATTTTTGTAGCTTGGGTATTGCAAGTCTACTATCTAGGAGCAGAATTGTCTTACTAAAAAATCCTCATAAAGTTCTTTTTTATGAGACAAGCTAAATTGTGAAATAGACAACCACATTTTAACTTAGTGTTTATATTATATGAAATCAGCCAGTCTGGTGAGCTTTAGTGAATACTGCAAATATGTAAATAAGGAGATAGACAAATGATAAAAGCAGTCACTTTGTTCCAAGACAAATCCATGTGGATTATCATATTTTATGTAGGAAAGGGCAGAGTTTCAATTGTGGTGATTTTATGAACAGTGATTTTATGAACATTTTATTCATGAATTCTTTTCTAATATATGTTCTTCTTTTTTTTTTTAGAAAAAATGCCTATCTTAAAAGGCGAAGCCTCACATTATGACTCTGATTTACATAACTTGTTGTTCTGCTGCCAGTGTGTTGATGTGATATTTTACTCTGAAGACTTGAAGGAGGTAGCAAAAGCACACAGGATTGTTTTATGCTCTATTAGCCATGTCTTCATGTTGCTTTTTAATGTGAAGAGCCCAACTGACATTCAGGATTCTTCTGTCATTAGAACTGCTCAGTCTCTCTTTGCAGCCACTCAGGAAACTCTGTTTCCCATATTAAAACATGGCACATCATGTGGTTCACCAGTAAGAGTCATTGTTAAAGACTCATTCTTCTGCTCTTGTTTGACAGATATTCTGCACTTCATTTATTCAGGTATCCTCTCACAATAGTTCCAGCTGTTTATTGTCTGTTAACAAAGAAGAGGTTACTTACTGCGAGGGGAGTACATATTGTTTTATTAATATGGAAGCCTATACATTTTGAGTTAGCGTATAATTTGGCAATATCATTTCAGAGTACAGGTGGAAGGAAACATGTGTACCTAGTCCACCAAACTATTCCAGAGAAGTCCATTTAAAAAAAGAAATAGTAGATATGCTGTGCCCTGGTATTCTTATAAAATACTTCTTTACCATAGGGTTGTTTTTGTTAGCACATAGATCCCCCACCAACTTCCACTTACATCCTTATTAGATTTATTCCCTAAGTTGGGAGCCCATGTTTTCAAGAGGTCTATGTATGCCTCAGAAGAAGACTATGGAAATACAAAATAATTTGATACTGAAGACATCTGGATGCACACGTGAGGTTAGATTTTTTTTCAATGTAAGCTGCTACAAAAATGTTTTCTTTCTGCTGCCATATCCAGAAAGAAGGTTTATAACCATGTGGGACCACAGCCATCTGAATGCCAGTCATATTAAAGAGGACTTTCAGCAGACTTTGAAGAATATCACATAGTATTTTCTATTTTCTTTGATCATTTAAAAGTCAGTAGGCAACCCATAACCCACTGGGCCATCGTAGAGATATTCCCTTACCAGATTCCTTAATGCCTTCAACAATGGCAGATGTTCTAGTGTACTGAAAAGTTCTTTAAAATTTAGGAAGCTATTCAGAAATATATCTGTCTTGAAAGTAGCTCATGTTGAAGTGTATAGCACAATGAACCACAAGAAGTTGATCACAGGAAATATTTTACGACATTTTGAATTATATCATAAAATGTTTTATGGTCATTTTATAATGTTTTATAAAATTTGTTGTGGGTGAGTCAAGGATTCTGTAAGTTATCCCATTTGAGGTACGTCAGTTAAAAGAACGTTGCTCATTGGGTCATTGTTTCAGAAATATTTATTTACTTAAACAGAGAAACAGAATGATGAAGGTCAAAATCTTAGTACAGCCAAAGTAGTCAGCTGAATAAATTCTATGGCATGATTCTGACTGGCTAGAAAGCAAGTTTTGACTTACTTCTGGCTTGGCTGCAATATAAGTGAAAGTGATAAGAAACTCATTTGGAATTGGGGTTTAGAAAAATTGTAGTTCTGTGTTCCAATTGGAAACAACCTGTGTCATCCCTTTTCCTGGACCCTGATCTATTTTTTCAGTTATTTAATGTACAGTCCAGGTACAAACAGAATTAAAATACAAAATATTGAGCAAAAGTCCTATTCACAACAGTAACTAAGTATAATTAGATTATGTTTAGATCCTTCAGTTTAAAACTGTTATTACTGAAGCACAGAATGTTCTTGCCCAGTTTTCTACTTCTCTGAGGCTTGGGAAGATTCTGTGGCAGCTGGAAAAGTTCCTATATAGACATAAACCACATTTATGCACCATTTAAAAGAAACAACAAAAAAGAGAAGAAGCAAACAAAAGGATCAGTATACAACTTCTCTGCCATCCAGATAAGCCAGGATTAACTCCAGGCAAACAATCAAGCAGAAAACAATCAATGAACTATTAATGAGAATACAGGTAGTTCTTGACTAATGTTCACTAGTAACCCTTTGAAGTTACAGTGGCACTGAAAAAGTTACATAATTTTTCACATTTACAACTGTTCCCATGGTCATGTGGTTAAAATTCAGAGGCTTGGCAACTGACTCATATTTATGATAATTGCAATATTCGAGGTCTTGTGATTACCTTTTGTGCTCTTCTGACAAGCAAAGTCAATAGGGAAACCAGATTCACTTAGCAACAATGTTAGTAACTTAACAATTGCTGTGAGTCATTTAACAATTGCTGCAAGAATGGTCATAAAATTCATTATCTCACTTAGCAACAGAAATTTTAGGCTCTGTGGTCATAAGTTGAAGACTATTTGAATCCCCTCCCCATTAACACTGCCAAAGTCACCTAGTGTATATAAACAGGCAGGAAACCTCACATTTCTAACACTGATGTTGTTACGTAGTTGGGTTATGAGTATGAGAAGCTTAGATAGCACCAAGGACTCCATAGATCTTATAGTGTATGTATACTATTGATCTGTTTGTTTATTTCTCTTCTGGGTAGAATAGAGGTGAAGGTTTTTGTTTTCCTGGTTTTTTTTCCTGGTAAAAAGATTTGCAAACAGTCAGGGGAAAGAAATGATGTTTTCCTCCTATTATTATTTGAATTGGTGAAAAAGAAAATAATTTCTACTTCTGAATAAAATGTTGGCAGGATGCCAGTGCCCTCAGTCACAATATCAGTGAAATTTCTATGGGTGAATGGGTAAAAATTACCTTTTTAATAGTGAAACCAATGCAGTGGAATCTATAAAGATTAAGTAGTGATTGCAACAGAGCTACAATCTTAAAGGGAGATCATACACACATCAGATTGGTAATAAAGATATCTTGTGATAAAAGTGATGTCCTGTATGCCATTTTAAAAATACTTGTTTCGTATCTTTAGGTGCTTTCCAATGGGACCTATTGGAAGAGCACATTAAAAAGAAACTGAAGAATCCTGGGGATGTTGAGCTTGTTCTTGAGAGAGTAAAATGTATCTTGAAAACTCCAGAAAAGGCAAGTTGAAATCTTATTTTTATTATAAGAAAAAATTTAAAGATATTTTTAATTTTCACACATGAGGCTTATACTTGTTTAGAAAAAGTATTAATATGTTTAATAAGAAAGAATGGATTAAGATTCTTAAAAGCAAATTAAAAGTTTGAGATTTGCATAGATAATGGTAAACAGGTAGTTTTCAATGGGGAGAAGTATTTGCTTGATAAGGAAGGATCATTTATTCTGTTTACTGAATACTGGAAATAGAAGTATAAATCCATAGAGCTTTTGCAACTTCATTCATGTTACCTTAATGTGAAAAAGAATATGAATTTTTAAAGTAAACATTAGTACAGAGATCGCTGAAGGTATTGTTATCACTCCACCTTTTCTCAAATAATTCCATTTTGCTGTGTAGTAAGTTGAGACTATTACAAATGGCATCCTCCTTTCTTTATCCTACACTCAGTAGACAGACACTTTTGGTGTATAGGTTAATATATTTTTGTAAATAATAAAACCAGTTAAAAAGTATGGATAGAACTATTGATATTTAATCTATTATTTTGTGGCATACTCTTTTGGGGAAAACTGATGTTATTAATATTGATATATTAGTAACAATATGTTAAGTCATACATCAAAACTGTTCTGTGGACTATGGAATACAGAAAAAAATCTGAAAAATGAAATAAATTTGGTTGGATAAAATACTGAACAAAGTAAGATGGGATGAGATTGTGCACACATTTTATTATAAAATATCTAATTTGGTTTGAGAGAGAGACAGAATTATGTTGATTGAAAGAATGGAAAACTCTAATTAAAGTATGGGTATTATAACATTATTAACTAAATTCTTCCCTATAAGCTAAATTCTTGTATTTTTCATTTTCCAAGACATCGGGTTATTTGAAGAATAACCACACTTTACAGAATTAATACTTCTGTAATAAAGATTTTTCTCACAAGTGCCTTCCTACAAGTTCCCTTGTGTTGTATTTTTAGGACTTGGGCTCTGCTTGTTTGTGGAGTACTAAAGCTTCCTACTGTTACACTTTTTTCTTCTCTTGCCTTTATATTTCTCAGCATTAACTATACCCGTGGTGTGAACCTATGGAACGCATGCCAGAAGGGCACACAAAACCATCCTGCGAAAAACATGCAGCACTACTGGTTCTTCGTCCCGTTCTCGCACAGTGTTGCACGTTGGCCAACTGGCTTTTGTGAGTGCGGGAGTAGCAGAAACGCAGTGCACACACGTGCTCCAAGAACTGGCCAGCTGGATGGTGTGCGCATGTGTGCCAACCAGTTGTTCATCGTGCGCGCATGCACCAGGAACCCAGAAGCCCGGCTGGCTAGACCTCAGAGCATGCATGCGCTGGGATGCTGCGCTTTCGGGTTTCACCACTCTGACATGTGTGAAAGCCAGCTGGCCAGCGCACATTGTTGCATAAGAATGGGATGAGGAACCAACGGTGCTGTGCGTTTTCCGTGGGATGGTTTTGCGTGCCCTTCTGGCACGAAGCTGGCACACAGTGATGTAAAATGTTCTCCACCACTGAACTATATCCTTCACCAATTGGTCTCAAGCCTGCTTGTAAATTTCATCATTTCAATTTATGCTTTTTTGTATTACATTCATCCCCCCCGCCAGCTCTGTACTCAGTTTGTTGGTAGCGTTCCTTTGAATTCATAGGGTTCGTTGAGTCTGTTTCATTAGCCTCTGTGTGTGCTAAGAGTCCAGCATTCAATCATTGTTTTCAAGGACACCTTTTTATGAAGTTAGATTTCTAGTTCCCTGGATTTTTATTTAGGAATATGTACAAACACCTTGCTTGTTAGATTCTGCTTATAGTACTCTTTCTTCTTTGAAAGGTTGATTCTTGCAATACATATTGTATCATAATTGTCCATTGAGGTTGTACCTCTCAAGATTTACAGACAAAAATATGATAGTAGAAAAGTTATTAAGGAACTTCTAGAGATCAAGTGCTTTAGAGCTGATATTTATAAAATAGTGAAGTGGAAGGACCAAAGATAAATTCGATTTCATTTGATGTAATAGCTATAGCATTGGTAGAATTTTTTTTAAAAGCTTCAGTTAAAAAAACTCCATGTATTTAATCATCATTTCATTCTGCAGGTTAACGGTTCACAAAATTATAGAACTTATTTGTCAAAAAGACCGCTACATTTATGTAACAGCTCTCTCAGACTTTTCTTTAACACAACAGTATTAGCTGATGTCATGTTCAAAATACAAGGTATGATATAAAGTATCACTGTTTTTTCATATTTTCTTTAAATAATACAAAATAATATTAACATATTTCTTGAACCTAAAAGGCAACATTTTCTTGACTTAATTAGGAAACAATGTTAACATAAAAATGAAAAAAATAATCCTTTCCTTTCACTAGAGGACCAACTAGGCAAGTCAGTCTCTTTCATTCTGGGAAGGAAGCAATGGCAAAAAAACAAAACAAAACCCAACCTTGCCAGAGAAACTGAGTATGTGTCCAAAGGAATTGTTTTCTCGATATCCATTTATTATGAAAAGCATTCATAACCTAAACTGAAAACAAACAGGTCTTTGAAATGCAGCAACATAACTTGGCAATAGAGACAGCTTGCTTTTAAATGTTAATCTTTGTGTAGGAAGTGGAGGAATAATGGGTTCCATTGCTTGTTTCAAAATTTCAAAGTGAAATGAAATGATATGAACCAGAGTGCCACGGTTCACAAAAACAAAACAATTATTCATTTGTATGTTAAAGAAATTTCTCTCTAAAGAAATTAAAAAGGGAGTGTCTCTTGATAAGAATGTGTAGAGCATTGATGGTGAACCTTTTAGAGACCAAGCACCCAAATTGCAAGTCTCACTCGTGCGCAGTGAGACTCAAAAACCAGCTGACCGGCAAGAGGTGAGGCATCACAACACCAGCAGCTCTGCAAAAGGCTAGATCTTTTTTTTCCCCCTTCTGTTTTGTCGTTTGCAGAGAAACTTCTGTTTCCCTGCAAACGATGGCAAACGATGGCAAGAAATGCCACAGAGAAACATGGTGGAGCTGAGCTGAGTGGGGTGATGGCGCATGTGACCACAGAGAGGGCACACATGCCATAGGTTCGCCATCACTAGTGTAGAGAGTAAGGAAGATGATCTTGACAGAAATAGGCAAGAACTGCTATCTAAGCAAATGCCTGTGAAACATTTTTAAGCCTTGAGAAGCACAATAAAAAGTGATTCAAGCAGACATTTCCCTGATTTACTGGAATATAAGAAGTAGGGAGGGGCAATGAGAGAAAGGTCAGTAGAATCGGACTTAAAATATTCTGTTATTCAATAAAGGTAATTTAATTTTTCTATGCAGTTGATTTCCTGGTTTGTTCTACCTTGTGAGGCTGACAGGATGTAGTGCACAAATGAATGAAATCTGCATATTATTTATGATGACTGAATTTTGGGCAAGAAATACATGTACTGTCCTGCTACCCCCAGCACATATGGCAAGAGTTCTGCAGGTGTTTATTCAACCTGCTCCCCCAAACAGGTCCTCAGAAAGCACCCCCATTGCACACGTCTGCATTCCAATCTCAGTACAGCAATAGTCCCTGGGCAAACGAATCCAATGGGCACACACAAAGTCCAGGAAAGCAGTCCACAAGTCACATGATCGGGATACACGGCATGAGCTCACAAGGCACAGAACTGGGCACATTGCTCCAGCAACAACACTCAAATCTTCAAGGCGGGATTAAGTAGGCAATGCCAGTGCAGCTCTTCATGAGAGGTGAGGTTGCCTCCTCCTGAGTAGTTTAGCTGACCAGCATTGTGCCTGTCTCCTCTCTGCTTTATATGTCCTTGGATCAGGAGGTGTGGACACCACCTCCTTCTCGTTGCTAATGAGCAATAACTGCTCCCAGTCCTGCCTGGAGCCTCTGGCCAACTTGCTGCAGGTGGCCTCCCTCAGCCTCAGACTGTTGCTGGTCCAGTCGACCCAGCTGAGGCTGCTCCATTAGGCTAGACTTCTCTGAGCCCCAATCCTGACCAATACTCAGTTCCATGCCTTTCTCTGAAAAATTCACCCTCAAATTCACCCTCCTCCTCTGAACTGGCATCTGGAGAGGTGTCCGGGGGTGGATTCATGACAATATATTAGTTCCAGAACTATTCTAATGATAAGGTTCAGCTGAATATGTGAGGTGATAATTGGGAGTACTTTTATGTGATATGCAAAATATTGTTCTGTCCTTGATGTATAAATGATGATGGCATTTAAGTAGTCATTAGTGAGTACCATGCATGAATGTGCTTATAGATAAATACCTTGTCAGAATATATTGCTGTAGAATAATGCATTAAAAATAAGAAATGTTGAAAGGGATTTTTTTTCTTTACAGTAGATCAAATGTCAAAATGCTTTTTGGCAACTTCAAAATTATTTTTTGGCTATTTCATTTTCAAAGAAATAATGTGCTTAATTGGAGCTTTCCATTGCACCTACAAAATAAATGTTTTTCAGTCTATTTTTTATTTCCTTTTAAAGAAAGAGGTAGAATGTGTGTTGGGCACTGTTGCTGTATTAATTAATGGGAATAGACA
This sequence comes from Myanophis thanlyinensis, assembly GCA_017656035.1. Lineage (NCBI taxonomy): Eukaryota > Metazoa > Chordata > Lepidosauria > Squamata > Homalopsidae > Myanophis > Myanophis thanlyinensis. Next base: position 21,888 of record JAEANM010000087.1, on the reverse strand, counting down.
TTTCCACAGCTGATTTGTTTTTGCAATACGGTAATATCTTGAGCAGGAACAGTGTTATTTAGGAATGGATTTTGAACCATAGTATGATTTATTTTTAAGTATATTTACTAAAAAAAAACAACCCCACCAAATTGAATAAGAATCACTCAATTAACATGTAGAAGATATTAATTTCATGTAAATTAAAGGCGGTTGGAATACATTCAGAAATCAGAATATTTTATGCTAAACAGATTGTGGATACAGATTCCATTTAGTCTGAATTCCTATATATGTTTATCTAGGATAAATTTACATTTAAACTTACAGTATATGATTGCAGTGTTAATAAAACAATCCAAAATATCCCCTCAAATGTTTTGGAAATGTAATACCCAGATTTCTCAGTCAGCAAAACATGGGACCTGCTGGCTGGAAATTTGCAGTCCCAAAATAGCTGGACTCTATGATATTTGGGACTCACTCAAGAAGAGCTTAATGCTGGGAACTATTGAGGGCAAAAGAAGAATGGGATAGCAGAGAATGAGGTGGCTGGATGGAGTCACTGAAGCAGTCGGGGTGAGCTTAAATGGACTCCAGGAGATGGTAGAGGACAGGAAAGCCTGGAGAAACATTATCCAGGGGTTCACGATGGGTCGGACACGACTTTGTGACTAACAACAACATGATATTTGGAAAGGCAATTGTATACTATCATGAATCAAGTTTAACTTTATTCTCATTCTGAGTTGAAATGCGATGCTTTTCTTGAAACATTGATGCTTGAAACAATCTTGCCACTTATAAATATTTTGCAGCAGATAATTTATAATTAATTATTAATTAATTAATAATTATAAATAATTATTATTTCTTACCATGCCTACCTCACATTGTATTGTTTTCATCCAACCTTTTTCCTTATAGGTGCTACCGTACCAGCTCACAAAGCAGTCCTGGTGGCTCGCTGTGAAGTAATGGCTGCTATGTTTAATGGCAACTATATTGAATCAAATAGTTTTTTGGTTCCAGTTTATGGAATTTCAAAAGATACATTTCTGTCTTTTTTAGAATATCTATATACAGACTCCTGTTGTCCAGGTATGCAAATATTAAATTGTGGTGGATTTAGTTTTGAACAGCATTAAATACTGTGATAGCTCAAAAAGGAATTCTTGGGCTGAAAGTCTTGGCTTTTCAGAGAACTATGAATATATTGATTTTTGCATTTGGATATAAATAAATTTGAACATGTTACTTATTATTAAATGATGGCAAAATATCAACATATTAACAACAGTAGTCAAAAACAGGTGCTTCTTAAAGCTTGATTCTGTTTATTCTAAAATGAGATTCCTAAAAGTTTGAATCGTTATTAATTGAAATAAAATTAATGGGTTTAAATTTGGTTCAGTCACACAGATTCCAGTAGACGTAAAGCATGTAGATTGAATAAAATAGTTTTTATACAACCTGTTTTTACATCGAGAATGATACTTTGTATTTATTAATTTGCAAGTGACTTTGGTGTTTTTGGGTGTGAATAAGTGAAAGCAATTATTTAAACATGCGTTGTGCATTCATCCTTGGCAGTCACTTTGAAGAGATGAAGGTCTACTTCACAGATACCAAATCTCAAGTATTCTTACAATAGATTATATTTAGTCGCAGAGTGTTTTAAAATAATTCTGAATCAGTAGTTATAGGAATTACAAACTAATATGATGTTTAAACCGATATGTAATTATTACACCAGTTTTAATCTGGATTTGATATTTTAATTAGCCAGCATTCTGCAAGCCATGTCACTTTTAATATGTGCTGAGATGTACCAGGTTTCAAGGCTCCAGCACATCTGTGAGCTTTATATAATTACACAACTCCAGAGCATGCCTAGTAGAGAATTAACATCTACGAGCCTGAGTGTGGTCAGCTTGCTTCAGAAAGCAAAGGTAAGTGTCCCTGATGATATGTTGTTTATTTGTATCTTTTCTGTAGTTAACAAAGGCTGACTCATTTTGAAAGTAAATATTGTTTTTATATAATAGAATACATACCACTTCTGGATTGCCCAATATTAAACTACAGTTAATCGGCCAACTGTAAACTTGATTCCGAGGGGAAAGGATAGATGAAAATCCTTCGCTTTTTCATTAAAAAACTGATCTGTGGAAAGACATTAATAATAAAATTAATTTGAAGTTCTTTTCATAATGCTACATTATTTCCCAAACAAACTACTGTCTTGTATGGTTTCTTCTATCACACTTACTGTGTAAACTGCTAATGCCAGCAGTTAGTAATATAAAATTCTCAACATTTTCAAGCAAGAGAAAATACATTTTCTGGGTAATTTGAAAAAATGGAAATGTATAAAGCATTTATTTTTAAAACAGATATAAGAAGATACAATGTTATCATTAACTTTACAGAATGCATTATGCATATAGTGGTTTGGTCATAAAAGTATGTTTGACATAATGTATAAAGTTGAAAAGTATACATTAATTGAATTTAATTGAAATATTTTAAATTTCTTGTACAATAGCATGCTACTGAATTCTAAGAAATATGGCATGCCTTCATTTCTGTCTGTTTAGGAGTAGCAGGCAGAGAAAACACTGAAAACGAATGAAACCAAAAAAATTATAATAAAGTTATGTATTCTGTACTTTATCCTAACTGTAGGAAATATAGAAAATTCTAATTTTAAAAAAATGATGAAAGGTAGAGAGGAACAAAAGCTTAAAATGCAAATGTGGCTATGAAACACTGCCTAAATAGTCCCATTTTAGAACTATTCCAATTATTAACAATTTCTACTACTTTCAATCCCTTACTTTTACAGGTATTTATTTTATAAACATCTGAAAACTTTACTATTCTGACACCATTTTTCCTATTTACTATTTGGTGTGAGTGTTTCTAAATATACATGGCTTTACATCAAACATTTTATATCATGTACAAAGATAATATTAGAAAGTATTTTATGGATTTGGTTTGATTTTAAAAACCCAGAATTTTCCATTTTCCTTTCTTTCTCCTTGAACAAAAAATTAAAACATCCTGTTTTAAAAGGAAAACTAAAAAACAAGATTTGGAAGCCCAGCTCAATATTTTCCCTACTCAGTTGTATTAGATTTGTAAGGTTTCATTTATAATGGCTGTTATATCAACAAATTATATCCACTTTTATAAACAGGAAAAATTATAGCCATTGATTGATTTTTAAAGAATCAGCTTTAGTTTTCCAAATCAAAATTTATATTTGGCCAGGAGTTAAATCAGGGAGCTTCTTAATTACTTCAGATAAATGTATTTACTTTTCAAATTTGGGACCGATCTAAATAGTATTTTTCTAGGTGTAATTTTCATTAGGATTGAAGATATGGGAAGATTAATCCCCTCACCATGGTCTAAGTCATGATAACTTTTCCTAGCAGTTTCCACTTATAATTTTAAGAAGATTCTTGCAACAAATATATATAATACAACACAAAATTTGGTTCTCAAATACATCTATTTCTCATTTAACAACCTTGTTTAGTGGTAATATGATGATGATAAATTATAATAAAAGTTCATTTCCCAATCAAACTTCATGCATTTAATAATGTGTGCTGAAGTGAAAGTAATGCTGGTATAACTGTATGAGATAACTTTATCAGAACTGAGACAGCAACAGTGAACTGTACAGTGTCTTTCTCTCTCACACACACATTCACTTAGCAACCGTTTTGCTTGACAATCTTGCCATTGGATTTGAAGTCAGTCACTAAATGAGGAGAGGGTGTAGACTTTTCACCAATTTCAGGCAACTTTAAAAATATGAACCTGCTTCTCCAGATACTTACTGTAGTCACAAAATGCAGCACATATAGACATAGACTGGTTACCCATTACATTTTAAATGCTAAAATATAACATACTTGATAAATATTAGAAATATATATGGACAGTAAAAAAATAAGGTAAAGGTTTCTCCTGTGTAGTTGTGTCTGATTGTAGGGAGCTGTGCTCATCTCCATTTCTTAGTGAGGGAATCAGCATTGTCCAAAGATATGGTCATGTGGTCAGCATGACTATATGCCAAGATGCATGAAAAGCTGTTACCCTCTCATTGAAATGATACCTATTTATCTACTCACATTTGCATACTTTCAAATTGCTAGGTGGGCAGGAGCTGGGACAAAAATGGGAGATCGGTGTCACATGATACTTAGATCTCAAACTGCCTATATTCCGGTTGACAGACCAATATCTTAATTGTTAGACTACCACTATCTCTACCAATTAAAGATTTATTCTACTTATTGTATTAGATCAAAATTCCTTACTATAGTACCAATACTCTTGTTTTTTAATCTTTTTTCCAGTTTCATAACTCGGATTGTCTTTCAAATTGGCTGCTTTATTTTATTGCTTCTAATTACTTAATCTTCAGTCAGAAACCTGAGTTTGAAGATCTTTCAGGTAACTGACAACTTGTTTCCTAAATAACTTCATGTTATTTAAGGAGACAAATTATGTTGTTTTCCATATGAAATGGATGTATAAATTGATATTCTATAGCAAAAGGGTAGGATTCTGTCTTGCCACCAATTTTAAATCAAGAGGAATCTTCTATATTCAGTTAAATGTAGAAAGGAGGCTTGCTCTGCAAATACTGCATGAAACAATTTCTTGGATACTTAATATTTACAAATCTTTCCAAAACTGTCTCAAAGATTGCAGGGGAGATTCCAAAAAGCTTGGAAAGGGGGAGAATGACTTTGAGGATTAAAGAAACCCAGGCCTAAAACAATGGTCACTCATGTCCTAGTCATCACATGATTGGACTATTGCAACACATTCTTCATAGAGCTCCCTTTGGAGACCATCTGGAAGCTACAGCTGATTCAGAAGGCAGTGGCACAAGCAATATTGTACACTAATAGTAATAATTTGTTAAATTTGTATGCTGCTTGCCTCTCATACCCATGTGTCGTAGCTGGTATATGAGCTGCATTGGTTACTAGTCAGCTTCTGGGTGCAATTCAAGGTGTTAGTCATTACCTATAAAATCCTTCCTGGTACAGGGCCTTGATTATTTGCAGTATCATCTGTCTCAATTGCTTTTACCCATCCCAATACCGTCAAGCTGAGTAGGTACACTCCAGGTCCCTTCAGTTAAATGTTGTCTTGTCAGACTGAGGAAGTATCAGTCATACTTCGATAAGGTAAACCACACAGATTTCTGGCTTATAAAGAAAAATGTCTTAAACCTTCATTAGGCTGAATAAACAGCTTTCTAGTACTAAAAAAGATATACAATACTTTGCTTTTTTTTCTTCAGTGGAAGAACGCAATTTCATAGAGATGCACAGATGGCCTTCTAGTATGTACCTGAGACAGCTTGCGGAGTACAGGAACTACATTCATTCTCGAAAATGTCATTGTCTAATAATGTAAAATTAAAAAATGATCTTTATTTATGAATGATTGAAAGCTGTGCTTCAGAAATCTTACAACTGAAATTTAATATTTAGCTTAAATGTTGTACTTGCTAATGAATAACTATAGTACTGTTTAAAAGCATGTGACACATATTTTAACATATGCATTTACTAAGATGAATTTCATTTGTATTGTTAGGTCTGATTCTACTGTATACTATTTTAAGGTTTTTAGAGGAATATGTATTAATTTAAAATATTTGTTAACCTAGTATGTATCTAGGATTCCAGGAGCTTGAAGGAGAGATTCTGCATTCATTATTCAATTTTTTTAGCTATTTCTTTTGAAGATTTTGGTAAGTTATTTATGAGCTTTTAGAAATTTTATATTTTGTAAAAACACAGAACTTGTAAAAAGAACATTCTATTTTGGAATTAAAAATGTACCTCTTCCCAATCTGCATCAAATTTCTGAAAAAAAAAATCTCCTCATAAAATTATTTAAACTTTCCCTTCATTGAGGAATCTTGTATAGTAAAAGAGTCTCAGTATGGTTTTTCTAGGTAATGTAAACAAAATTAGGTTTGAAAAATATTTTGGTGTTGTTTCCTGTATAATTGCATATATAGAAGTCTTAAGTTTCTTTATGCAAAAATAACCCATTTACAATATTCTGATAACAATTTTAAATTCTTCCCACCAGGTAGATAATAATTTAACAATAATTCACAATTTTTAAAAGAACCTTATATAAAAGAACCTAATGGTTTGTGTAAATTCATGCAGCGGCCTGTGTCTGTTTGTGTATATTTAATTCATCCCTGAAAGCTGTGCTATAGTTTGTTTCCTATATTTAGTGTGTAAGAGACCAAGGGAAAAAGTAGGAAACACTAAATTTACATACTCTGATCATATGGATCCAGACCTTTTATGCTCTTGGGGCATAAGCGCACTAATCCACTGTGTCCTTTCTATAATTCACTTGTCATTTCACTGAAGAATTTAATAAACTTAACTTGGGGCATGTTGCATGTCCTCTTTTCCCAGATATATTTTATTAATTAAGGCATTGTTGTCAATTTTCCCAGATAGGTCTGACTGTATTTAGACAATGGGACTGATCTGGCCAAGTTTTTGAGGATTTTGTACATCCCATTTTTGCATAGGTGCACATTATTGCTAAGATTGTAGTATTTTCTATCTTTATATATGGTTAAGTGTATGTTATACACTTCACATAGACCTGGAATGACCTCTACATTGTATCCTCCATATGTACAAAGGTGGCATTAGAATGTTCCAATGATTAATTAAAGCAACATTTGAATCAGGAACTATCTGATCCATAGCACAGACTTTCAGAGACAATGCGCTACTTCACCACATATATTACAATGGCTCTTATAAATAATGTTTTATATAATGTTTTGTATTGTTTTTAAAAAGCCAAAAGGATACTACAACTAATTTATTTCTAGTAGTGGGTTTTTTTTTATTAAGGAAACTTAAAAACATTTTCAGCATTTTTGTATGACTATAAGTTTCATGGAAATAGATACATTAAAATCAATTTATAACCCATTCCTTTGCTTTAATTTAAAGATGGTAATATATTTTTTTATAAATCAGTACAATAACAATGAAAATTCACATATAATAATGCCTATTTGGTAAGTAAGCAGGCACAAAGATTTTGTGTACTAAAACCACAATAAATCACAAATGGATTTGGTATTTGATTAGTGACTTGATCTCTAAATCTAGGCATAATTTTTCAAATGACTCAAATGTTTTAAGATTATGATTTAGTGTAAATGTTCCTTTTATCTGAAAGTTGATAAGTGTATAATTATGACACATTTTATCCTCAAAATATTGATATTCCAATGCAGCAGTAGTAGACAAATTATAATTATAGATGACAGTATGAAGCAGAAATATTATTTTTTCTGAAACTTAGAAAAAATGAGAGTCAAAGAATGCTTTACAGGCTTGTAAAGGGACAGAATGGGAAGCTACATATGGAGTACTTTATGTTCATAAATTCTTACACAGATAGGAATACTGTATTTATTGTTGAACATCTTTGAATTCACCTGCAGATATGCATAAGTAGTAACCTGCAAATCCTTGAATGGTAATGGCATGTTTTGCAAAATAGCTCATAAAATGACAGAATATTCATAGTTTTCTTTGGGGTGCACATGTACTGCACTATAATCTTTTATGACAGCTATTCATAATCCCTCAGATTCATAGGATTAAGTTGTAATTTACTATATTTTTAAAACTTTTTAATGGACAGTTATGATTACTGACTACTGTAAAAGATAATCTGCAACAGCTTCTACATTTCTGATAGTACTGTATTTATTAATACCCAAGAATTGATAAGTAGTAATCTATAGATATCACAAATTGAATGCATTCCTTTAAAATCTATTTTTTTATAAGAAAAGCATTTCTTTTTCTAGACTGTTACTGTTTTTTAATGAATAAATGTCAATATCAAGCCAGCATGGAGGTTTACAGAGATGCAACTTTAAAATTGCAGTTAAAATGTTTGTTGAAATTTATCGCATGAATGATTGTGGCTTCACTGCAAAAAAGGTCCCTTTATTTTGGCATGTGTTGGCTATGTAATAATTTTACAGGTTAACAGTTTCTTAAATTCACAATATTTAATTATGCTATTTAATTCCTTGTAATATGACATTTTTATTAAGTGCTTATTTCATGTGACTATCCATTAAATAGCTGTAGTCCAAACACTTTTTAAGCGGTCTGTATTTGATTTGATTTGAGCACTTAAAGTAGAAAAATTATCACATGTTGTATATGCATAATTGTAAATATTTGATTGGCAATGCAAAGCTGCAGATTTTGACTAGGAAGATGTATGTTATAATGTGCAGAAAACTGAATGCAGCATCTGGCTGGAAATAGCAATTTTTCTGAGTTGGAGACTCAGGGCTTCATTCCCATATAATCCATAGTAGTTGTTCATAGCTACATCTGAAGCAACATAGCAACATCATATTTCCTTTTTTTATGCCTTGATGCCAGTGTTGATTCCTGATCACTGCCTGGACAAGTCCCTGGAATATTCTTCAGTAAAAGTTCAGAAGCACTTGCCATTGCTACTTACCTTGGGCTAAGAGAGCATGACAGCTGTGTTTTTCTTGAAAGAATTAAATTATTTTCAGCCAATCCTGACATTGCTCTCAGTTAAAATGATTTCAGGAGTATCTTTAAAGGAAGATGACAGATGCCATATTGGTACAAATTCCTTTGCATAAATTGAATGGTAGCCTATAAAATTGCATATTATGTGAACTGTTCAGTGATATTAAAAGACCTCAAAACTTATTCATAAAGACAAAGTTTCACTCAGTCAAACAAATAAGTGGTGACTAACCCATAAGGTATAGAGGTAATTCTTGATTTGTGACTAGTTGCATAGCAACTACTCAAAGTTCTGAAGGACAGCCCTGGGGGTATACATGACCTGGATTAAAAGATCCGACCTCAACTTCTCCCAAGGGTCATATGACAACACTTCAGCTTGCATTTATTGCAGTGTCCTGTAATCGTGATGGTTTTCCCAAAACCAGCATTTACTTGCAATTTTCTGCAAAACTGGCCCATAGAAAACCTTGGCAGGCTTCATTACAGTTGTAAATGAATGACTACACCTGTATAGGAAAGGTAAATAGGCCCTTTGTCACAATGTTTCTCCTCCCTCCCTTCCTCTTATATTGGGTGAGAAAATCCAGGATTTGTTTCGCATGATGGCCATCTAGGTTTCTCTGTTATGCTTGTAGACGGTGACATTCTCCTCTTATTTTTACTTATCCTACCATGGATATTTGAAAATATCCTGCCTCCAATTCAGAATAGTTATGAATTGACCCAGGTGAATTTATCTTACCCCCTTTGAAAGCAATACAAGTGAGTGGCCATCATCCTTACAATAATAAATACATAGATTCATTAGAGGTTAATTGAAGAAATACTTTTTTGGTTTATTCTCAGTTTTTTTCCAATCAAGTTCAGAAGATCCTTGGTTGGTCTTAGCATCTTGCAAGAGAAAGAAAATGTCCATGTCACTGTACCATACACTATTTTATGTACCTCCATCATATTCTTACCCTAAGTTCTGTGCCTTTTATCCAAAGTAAAACTGCTCAGACATTTTAATCATGGGGAAATGATTTAATTCAGTTCTCCTGATCATTTTGTTCCCCCTTTCCAGTACTTTATCCTTTTTCGAATGGTGTTTGAAAATCTATGGTGTTTGTTGAGTGTAATAAGGTAACAATGGTAACCTTTTAAGATTATAATTTATAACTTTTAAGATTATAACTTTATATGAGCAGTAAATAAATATGCTCTATTGGTTCATGTTTAAATCATGCATTTACTTGTAAGGCAGAACATAGCTGAGAAGAAGTTAAAAAGCATGCATAGGTTTATGCTGTTTGAAAATCTAATGACAACAGCTTCAAAAGGGAACCTGCTATAATACTACTTAGCAACACTTAAAATAATGGCCTTTTTCTTTCAAAATAACTTTTTTTAAAAAAATTAAGCTTCATAAATGCCTGAACTGTGACAAGAAAATATGTGTATCAAGTAATAAAAAATATTTGAATAGATTCATTTGATAATACTTATCATTACTGTACTCAGAATTGCAAGTGGTCTGGGTGACTTTATGGTCTAATTCTGTGCAGAAATATAGGAGACAGTCTTCAAAATATGCCAGATACTTTGGTAGCAGAGCACATATCTGAATAGATTGGAAACCCTACAGATTGGAAACAATTATATGCAAAAGCGGGATCAGATTGTGTGTGTGAGGTGAGGTGTGTGAGGTGTGAACCTCTAGCAGATCAGAAATTGACATTTCTATATGCACAATCATGTTGCAAATTTGAATGTATACTTCACTGTAGTTATTGAATCTGACTTCTAAATATGTAAGCACATGAGCATTTGTTACATAACTATCAAATGGAATGAAGTTTGAGAAGGATTGTCTTTTGTCTTCTTTTCAACTTGGTTTGTTCATATAGTTTTACATTTTCTGTAGCACAGAAATGTGTTTTAAAAATCAATCTTTTAAACAAATATATTTTGTGTATGTATTTGAACATAATTTTGTTTAAAAAAGCACTAATGGTTATTTAAATCTTCAATGCTGAAATCATTTAATTATTTAAATTATGCTTAGTCTCCACAGCAGGAGGCAGCACTGGTTTCAAATTCTTCCATCGTTCAACATGGTTGTTTTCCTAATGAACTGTTTTTATAGTTAACAAAAGTATAAAATTCTATTAAAAATAAGATTTCTTAGATGTATGGATGAAAGAAAAAGCCAGATCGGATATTAAACAATTATGAGAACTGAAATCCAGTCTCTCTGCAGGGCACCCAACTTGAGAAACTATAATAAGATGCCTATCTATTTTAAAATGGATGAAGACTCATCAATTCTACTGCTAAAGACACTTGAAGAACTATTTCTATCACAACAGAGACAAATGTCTAATTTTGACATCTTGCAGCTAAACCTGATTTTTAAAAAGTTAATACTGTTAGCTTAGCTCTGCTCCTTTAGATTGCAAATATAAGAAAGCAGAGTGTATGTATCTGAGGGCAGGGGAAGCAAAATAATTATTGTGTAAAAAAGGATTTTAAAGATTTCCATTGTCAGTTTAAGTTGTTTTTAACCATTTAGTTGATGACTTTACAGACAAGTGCTCTCCAGGCTACCCTATCAAGCACAGCTTTTTTAATGGTTGAATGTTCAACTATGCATCAGATTTATGCACCAAACTAGCATGCTGGCTTGTTCCTTCTTTGTCCACTAACCATTCCTAGCATCACTGCCTTCTCCAATGAGTTTGCATGCATAACATGACCAAAGTAAATCAGATATAGTCTTATGATTATAGCTTCCAGTGATGTGTTTATACAATTTAACACTTTCATTAGTTACTCTGGCTGTCCATAATATACACAGTAATTTACACCAGCACTACAGTTCAAAGGTCATTTTAAGCAGTAACTGGCTTATCAGTGCATTTAATGGTTCTTGGATTATAATGTTATAATCTTTAATCTACTTAGACTCTTGGGATAGGTGCAACATATAAATCTGATAATAAATTTGAATGCAGGTTTTTTTTCAAAATTAACTTTTCATAATTAAAGTCACCCTTATTAAAATATAGATGTACCTCTTGATGTACCACAGCCTTAGTAAACAAAAGTTATGTCATAGGATTTATATGTCATTTACTAGGTCTGGACAAAAAAAAAATCTGCTCCTTCTCCTCAATCTGACCAAAAGTAGTTTGTTTTAAAAATTCTTTTAAAGGCAGTGTTTCTCAACCTTGGCGACTTTAAGATGTTTGGACTTCAACTCCCAGAATTCCCCAGCCAGCAAACATCTTAAAGTCACCAAGATTGAGAAACACTGTTTTAAAGGGGACAAAAACCAGAAATTCTCATGACTGGAATAGTTTGCTTTGACACTTATTTAGCCAAGAGTTGCATGCTAGGCAATGTGCAATAATTATTTCAGGATCTGCCCCTTTTCTGACTTTTTATAATACATCCAATTCTATACAATACAATACATCCATTGTATTTTTCCTGTAATTGTGCTGCTGTCATTTTTCTGCCCTTGGAAATTGACTGGAGAATTTCTTAATTGCTTCTTCTTAAGCATTTCTTAATTACTTCTTTCTGAGTAATGACTCCAAATTTGCTCAAAGAATGTCAAAAAGGCACTTTTGTCTTAATTTTATTGATTGCTGTATGTCTCAGGTGTCCCTTGGCATTATAAGAAGGAACAGGAGAACAGCTAACAGATGCTCAACCTTCATTAACTTTTATTACAGAGTTTGCATACATTCTACCAGAGGACCATCAATCTAGGACAGGGGTGTCAAATTTGCATGTCATCATCACGTGACATATTGGAACTTTTTTCCCCTTTGCTAAACCAGGTGGGGATGGGGCCAGCACATGACACATCTGGCCTGCGGGCTGTGAGTTTGACAGCCCTTGTCTAGGACATACTTCTTTCTATGCCCATCATGTGTTTTTGCTCATTGTTGACTTCTTAGAATGTGCCCAATTATAAGTGGTCATAAAATAGTTCTAGGGAATGAAAAGACAAAATAATTATCCCTTATGTGCCATGCACATTGGCTGAATCAGAGAGAGATAATCTGGACCATAACATTTAAGAATTATATGGGGCCTGATTTACAAGAGGAGCTCTCAAACCTTGGAATAAGGTCAAGAAGCCTTTTAAATAAGGGATAAAAGGGGGAGAGAAGGTAAAAAATTGCAGGGATTCAAAGAAAGCTGTAAATGACAGAAGCAATTCCCAAAAGAGAGAAAGCACAAAAAGTCACATGTGTGGACAGCTACATAAATTGAAATGATAAAAATGAACTCTCCCAGAGAGAGTAGAGGTAAACCAAATGCTCAAATGACAATAAAAGAAATAAATATTTTTTATTTGTTCTGGTCATCTGTATTTTATTAGCAGAGAAATAGTCATACTAACAGGGTATCAAAGGAGGATACAGAAGCCAGAGAATAAGCAAAAACATTGTTTTTGTATTGCCTCCTTTCACAATGGGTGAAGACTAGAGGGGACAGGCAATTAATCTAATCACAAATCCTATAGGTGCAGCTTCAGGGTAATTCCATCCTCTAGTCATTGTTGCTCTGAAAGTTTAAAAAAAAACAAAAGTTAAAATTTGAGTTTCCACGCAAAGGAAAATGAGCAAGTTAAAAAAAAATGAGCGGAATGTTAAAAGATAGCTTTGTTTTAGAAACACTGATACACACTCAGCTGTTATTAAAGTATTTTTTTAGTCTGCTCTTGAGTTAAAGATTGCCAAAAGAGTTTATAGGTTAATGAAGGCAAGGTGATAATTGCTTTCTATCCATCTGCTTTGCAGTTGGAAAAGTCACAATAAAAAGAGGAAAAAGGATTGAGAGGGAAAGGGAGAAAATGCAAATGCTTAATATTTCAGTATACTTATGTTAAACTGCTGAGATACAAATGGGTGACTCATGGATCAATTTTTTTCTTAATTTCTAATATAACATCTGTTATGTTTTGTGATCTGAACTTGATAATTTTGTATGCACATGTTGCATGTGTGTGTATGTTTGCAATATTGCCTAATGTCCTTATTTTGCCAGCAAGTTTTTGTTATATTACACATTTTTAACCAAATAATGTGAGAAGAATGTCAGCCTGAAACCAAGGAAAGAAAAATGACCATAGTTAGATCAACAAATATATTTGACAAAGTATTTGTGAAATGTGGAAAATGGAGATTACCCAATTTTAATATTTATCAGAAAATGCAAAATTAGGCACTTCTCACATTCTGCACTGAAATACAAACTGAATACTAACTCAGAAGTTCTTGTTTGGTTTCAAGGAACAGTGCGGCAGTATGATTGTTTTTCCTTCTTTAACTCTCCTTCTGAATATACTTGATTTATGTCTGCTTCTTGTATCTCTTCCTAGAAATTATTAATTTTGGGGGAGGGAATAACTCTAAATTGGAGTAAAGGCTCACCAATGTTCATCTCAGGGGTGCATCTTCTCATTGCTAATGCTAGAAAGTTGCAAATAGTTCAAATGTATTTAATATTTTAAAAGCTTGGGATGCTCACTGCACACCTTAAAATAGTGAACCTCACTATGAATTAGACAAATGCGTCTAATTGCTGTAGTGATTTAGGAGACAAAATAGATGCCTCAATCTCTGCAAGACTTAGAGCTCCCATGTTGCTAGTTTAACATCCAAACCTCTCCCAAATGAAGAGAGAGAATGAGAGACAGAAGAAACTGAAAAGATCAGCCTTTGCCAGTTCAGTGATGTTATGACATGGAACATGGCTTCTATAAAGGTGCTTTTTCAAGAGACAACTGGACTTTCTGGTTTTTCATTGAAGATGTTTTTACTTCTCATCCAAGCAAAATATATCCAAAAAAAACCAGAAAGTCCAGTTGCCTCTTGAAAAAGCACCTTCGGGACAACCATGACCTGGACGACTGAAAATCTCCATAAATAGATGGCTTTTACAAGATGTAAGAAGGAACACTGGTCTCTTTAGTTAAAAAGTTCCTGCTCTACAGGACATCAGGAACTACATTCTTCTGTAGAATACTCAAAGTTAGTACCCTTAGTCTACTGCCATCTTAATTTCCCCATAAATCTTACTGGCTGGGAGTAATGGAATGATCAGGCTAACATCTGGAGGGGATTGCATTGAAGCCAATTGAAGGATTCTAAGAAAAGACAAAAGAAGGGTAGTATCTATATATAAAAATATATCTATTCAGTCAAGGACCAGTCATGTTTTATAGTAAGGTATATGCTAATCAAGGCAACTCAGCCTTCATGCAATCGCTTGGGTATAGCACTAAGGTACCTGCAAAAGCAGCCACTAACATGCTGCTTATTTGTATATGGGGATTTTGCAAGCTCTTATAGGTAAAAAGCCTCTCTCTGATGATAATTTTCTGGAAGGCAATCTTGATTTCCTCTATCCCACTATATTAATTGGAACTACATCTAGATGCTTACCTTCATATAGCCCCAATCTTCTTTAGCATGACGGAAAGTTCTCCACTATTGTTTAGAGCTTCCAGATCTGTAAAACCACCAATACATGTTTCCCCAATAAAAATTCGAGGAACCTAGAAAACAAGCAAAATTTATTACTCGGCAGACAAAATCTCTTTAGATTTCTGTCTCATCATGGAACACAAACTTTGAATATTGCTGTTTGAGTAACATATGATAAGGTAAGGAAAGGAACATGCTAGAAGCTACTGTACATCATTAGCTATGAGTAAAAGTCATGTCTATAAGATAAATCCTGGAGATTTTATTATTATTTAAATGTATTATGATTGTCTACTCCAATAGACTCTGGGCAGCTTATAAAATCTAAAAATAAAAAATAAACAGAACATTAAGAACATAAAGACAACAAACAAAAAAACAACCACCATAATAAGTAAATTGCTCGTCACCTGAGGCCAGACAGATTAGTAGCTGGTTTCCTATCTCTGATATATACCAGAAAGCATTCAGTATAATGATGGAAGTAAATGGGGTATGGAGAACTCAAGGCAGCTTAACTTGCTTGGTCAGAACTCTTAGAATTACATATAGCTGCATCAACTTCATATTTTTCAATTTAGTAATTCTCTAAAAATACCAGACAATTCCTATAATCCTCAATCAATTTGACATTGTTGAGATTATAGGGGATGCAATTCAACATATATTTAGAAAGGCTTCAAGTCTATATATTTTGTTTTACTAATATATTTTAACTTGGGTTGAAAAACTCTAAATATTTTGTAATGGAGATAAAAAGCAGACAAGTTGAGCTGCCACTACAACAGTCAGTTTGTCATAAGATTCAAGATTCATCATTCAAATTTTATTTCTAGATTTTTATCTCACCTTTATTACTTTAAAAGTAACTCAAGGCAGCAAACATAGCTAATACTCTGGGGGGGGGGAAGAGGTCAAACTCAATGCCTGCAGGCTGGATCTGGCCCATGGGATGCCTAGATCTGACCCACACTGCCCTGGAACCAGTGAAGGTCTGGACCGCAGCATCTCTTCCAGTAAAAACAGCTTGGGAGGGCCATGTGTGGCCCTTGGAAGCTCCGTTTTTGATGGCAGAGGTTTGCAGGAGGTTGTTGCAGCCAGAAATGGAGCTTGGGAGCCCATTTTCACTGGCAGAGCAGTCAGGCCACCACAGGTGGCCCCGACACGTGGGATGTCAAGCTGGCCATGTGCCCCTGCCTTCTACCTCCAAGGTCAAACACAACTCTGGTGCAGCCCTCAATGAAAACAAGTTTGACACCCCTGTAATACACCTTCCTTCTTCTATTATTCCTCACAACAGCCACCCTATGAGATGAGTTGGGCTGAGAGAGTGACGGGCCCAAATCATCCAATCAGCTTTCCTGTGAAGTCAGGACTAGAACTTACAATCTCCTGGTTTTTAGGCCACCACCTTAACCACTACACCAAACCAATTCTCAAAATTTATGCCAAAGAAGGAATACCTGCCCACTATGAAACATCTTTATTGCCCTAGTTGAATAATTACCCAAGATGTCAAAGCATTTTGAAATCAGCTTATAAAAGCCAAGCAACAGAATGGGAAGGAAAAACTTGTGTTCTTGTAAATATATGGGTTTCCCACAATAAACACAAAACTGAATAAAGTTCAGAATTACCATAATTAAGTGGATCCATTTTCACTCACACCTCTGCTTCTATGCCTTTTACATGCAGTAATTTATTAAATGAAACTAGTTTCTTTCACTAGTAAAGGGAAGAGATAATTCCCTTAAGCCAGAGAGTAAAAAAGGTATCCAGTTGATTTCACATTCATTGCTTGGGGCTATTCTCGGGAGAGGCCGAAATGCCCCAGGCCTATTTGTCTTGCATTGTGTTGTGAAGGCTTAGAAATCTATTTGGCTCTTACTTTGCATATAAAGAAACATTATAGTTACATAGCTGTAAACAGGAAATAGGAATCTGGCTTTCTGTTTTCTCTGCTGCAATATGAAATTAATTTATATGGAACCTCATCCTTATATAACACAGAACTTATATACAGTGCAGCTGGTTCAGAACACGTATGTGATATTTTCCTATTCAGTATGTCTGCTGTGCGGGAATATTTCAAATTCTCTGTTTTGCTGCATACTAGTTATGGTTAAGTTGTAGAATTTCCAAAATTATGGAGTGAACACACTATATTTTTCACAAAGAAACAAAATCCTATTTTGTAGAAGATTTTTCAACCATTCTAAATAATATGCACCATGACTAGCAACATAATTTTCCCTCCCCAAATGATACTTGCACTTAGTGATATGCAAATGTACCTCAATTTTCATCAGTGTAGCATTCACTAGACAACTCCCAGAATAACCACTGAGAAAGTTGGGTATGCCTGTCTTGCAAAAGTTAGAAGGAATATATGTGGTTTATATACTACTAAAACGGTGTTTGTAACCTTCAACTAGACAAATAGGTGCATCATATCAACAATTTTTGAATCAACATAGAACAAATGGGCTGACTTAAAGAATGCATCCAAAATCCAGGACCCACTACTACCATGGGATTGAAATTTGGCAAAGTTGTTGTTGCTTCAGCACCGTTGCTTCTTCCAACTGCATTTCCCAAAAACCCATAGATACACAGTAAAGGGAAGATGGGAAAGGTATATCCCTTCCCTCTTTTCTGCTCCCTTCTGGCTGCTGTGGAATTGGTTGGTGGTAAGGCCCAGCAGGCAAGAGTGATTGACTGCTTTGGAATTGAGACCTAAATCTGAAATCTCTTAATAGTGATAGACAGTAAGGGAAGGACAAGGGATGCCTGTTGGCAACGTAGGGCTGACTGGGGGATGCTATCAGTCAATGGTTGAGCCATCTTCCATGGAGGATTGGGGAGTGGGGATGCAGTTGTCCTCATAGTTCTCAGTCCTTTTGTCTCCCCTCCCCCAGGAAAGGGGCAGGAAATTCCACAGGTTAACTATTAATCAGGAGTCAGAAGTGACTCCCTTTCCCATCGCTTTCCCCCACACCCGCCTGTCATTCAGTTTATCTCTGAAAGAATGACCTAATGGATCACGGCTTGTCCAGTCTTTTATATTCCTGTAACTTCAAAGATACATTGCATTCTGCTCCCTAAATTGTGCTGTTTCCAAAGATAGATCCAGGATTCAAATTTTACCTCTCCCAGTCTAAGTTACCAGGTAAGGATTTTGCAAAGACAGAAGGAAGCACTGCTCTGAGCATTTTACATTCTGAGGAGCCAGATGAAGAAACAAACTATATTTAGACACGAAGAGCACATAACTTACGTCATCCATTTTTCTGAGCTTTGTTATGCTAAAAGATTATGAACAACCCATATTGCCGTTTAACAGCTGTGAGAGGCTCAGTATTGCTTCCCTTTGCAATCTCAAATTTTATTGAGATTTATCATATCACACTAAATCCAAACCATAGTTTACAAACTACAGAAGCTGGGTTGATTCATAACACTAAACTAACTCCAAATAAACCCCATTATATGTGGGAATGCAGCCCAAAACTCATTGTAGCCACCTACCTAATGTGATCCAGACACAAATCCTATAGCTGGTGACTTTGTTGCAGATAATTACTCAGCTATTTCCTCACCCACATTTCAGCTTGTTGGAAAAGCAATATTGTACTAACAGTTCAACTGTTACAAGAGCATATTATGTGTGTTGTATTATTGGAAAACAGCCACATGAAAATACAGATCTTTTCCTGATATACTCAGAAGACAAAACACTCATTCTTACATATAACATTCCATTTTCATTCTGGTTTTAAAGGAAACTCACCGTTCGGGCACCCGTTAACTGCATAAGATAGTCTTGAATGGCATCCATATTCTTTTGGCTTGTGAGATCAATATATTCCAAGTGCCCAGGCTTGATATTAATTTGTTTCAGAAGATCTAATGCATTGTGACAGAAATGGCAGCTGTTCTTTCCAAATACAACCACTTTACCAGATGCAATATGACTAGCTACAAATTGTTGGGCCATCCTAAAATTCTTAGTAGTTCCCAGCAACAAGAGCCCAAATCTGAGACTGAGAGGAGTAAAAACAGAAAGCAAAAACTGAGTTGCACTGCAGAAGTTAGGTTACTTAAGTTTTAAGCGTCCTTCTTCCTTTGGGAGCCAACATCCTGTAGGAGGAGTTACTTCTCTGTTTCTTATTGTTAAAGAGATACCCACAATGATTGCTTAGTCTTTGAACTATTGCTTAGTAGAAGTAGGTAGGCGCTTCCCACTCAGGGTGTGAAATGATTCTGTTGCTGAGAGTTTACAAATTCAATTAACTACTGCTGGCTGTGTCGTGTTTGGATTTGCCTGCTTTATTGTTGTTAAGAGAGACTCTGTTATAGCAACCAACAATTGCTCATCAGGATGAAGGTTTAAAAGGGTGATCTAATTCCCTAAAACCATGCATAGGTGCACAGGGAATTTACTGGAAGGGTGGAATATCAGTTTGTCCAAAGATATACCATGAAACCAGCAATCCCTGCCCCTTTACCTTAATGCATTTGCACTCTATTTATTTTATCAACTGCAATATTTCTGGACATGTCAATAGACTTGAATGCCCACTTTTCAGAAGAGGTCTGGTACCATCTTTCCTGATTAAGGATTTTTTTTAAAGGCATAAACTTTCATGAGTTGTATGTCTTTTAATAAAATCCATTGGTTGGAAAAAGAACCACTAGTCTTTTTCTGATGATGATGATGATGATGATGATTAGTATTATTTTGCTATTACAAACAAATACAGCTCTCCTACAACACACATTCGTAATACTCAATGGATTACACTGTAAAGTAGGGGTGAGAAAGTTTGATGACCAGAGCCTACTTTAATATTTGAGGAAGGGAGATCTCATTGCAGTGAGCAGGGCACTAGTAATAAATGAGTAGGGCCCACCAGGTGATGTATCGTAATGTATTGTGACTTTTTTGCCTTTGCAGAGCCAGAGTGGGTGTAGTCTGCTCATGATGCATTCAGCCCTCAGGCAGCCAGTTTTACACCCCTTGTCTAGGTGAAGCTGCAGTTTTACAGTGGGAAACTTTTACCTATTGTACCTGACTATGTTGTAGTTCATCTGTTTAATAAACATGGGCTAGATTGCTAGATTGTTTAAAGTACTCGTTTTGTGAGATGTTGCAGCTTGTTTCCTGGAAAGAGATACAGCCTATCTACCTATATGGATACAGATTTACGACATTTGGGTGAAAGAATACAGTGGATTGTTTGATCGCAGTTCCACTGTAGCTGCTGTATCGGCACAAAATGCTGAAACATAAACAACCAGTTACATTCAGCCTAGAATGTTGTGTACTCAGATATTGTGAAATTGTACTTAGTTATGACTGAATAAATTCTCTAAGCTGGGCTACCACTGGGGTAATTGAGAAAAACATGATTAATTTAAAGTTATGCAAACATGATAGCAGAAAAATACATCGGCATTGAGTTTCTTCTACTGATCAAACAAATTACAATAGGCAACTGAAGTTAATTCAGGAGCATTACATGATCAGAGGATTGCTTCTAACAGGAAAAACCAATAGAAAGTACACTATAATCATAATTGTAAAGAGGGGACTTATTATTTTTATTCCAGTCTTTATATATTGCAAAATTCTAGAAATATTTGGCAATTCACAGCTAAACAACATGAGAATAACAACTTGATAATCACAATAACAGTAAGACAAAAGGCAAGTTAAAAGGCAATACCCCACAATATTAAAGTGAAATGGGAAATATTAGATTAGTTTGAGACTAGTGACATATCAAAATGTATGGTGTAATATCACCCATAAAATACATTCCCCATCAATAAACAATTTGGAAGTAGAGATAAAAATAGAGCTTAGTAAATGAAATTTCAT
Organism: Myanophis thanlyinensis; assembly: GCA_017656035.1. Taxonomy (NCBI): domain Eukaryota; kingdom Metazoa; phylum Chordata; class Lepidosauria; order Squamata; family Homalopsidae; genus Myanophis; species Myanophis thanlyinensis. The sequence continues at coordinate 910 of JAEANM010000087.1, read as the reverse complement.
TTCATTATATCAGAATTGGTAGTGGAATCAACCTGCAATACTTTTTTTTTAAAGATTGAATATAGCTGATGTGAAACTTTTTGTGAGCAAAACTAGTAGCCTGATTTAGAAAATATACACATCTACCACTATGACTAATTAGATTATAAATTAAGGAGTTCCTAATTTATTGCTTATCCACCTAAATGTACAATTGCAATTTACTATATTTGCTGGCTACCTGTTTACCTGGTCCCTTTTGGGAAAATCCTGATCAGAAGAGAGACTACTGGGCTGTTACAAAGAATTTGCTTCACATCCGGAGAATCAAATCTTTTGCATTCATTCAGAAGGAAAGGCTAGCTAAATAAACAGGTAGCTGCTACCAGAAATTTCTTCCCAGGCTGATTCAAGTGTGAGAGGAAAAGGGATACCGTCCCTTGGTAGGCTAAGCTTATTTGACATATTTGGCTGCTGGTCAGAAATTATTTAAAGCAAATGTCACGGTTTCAGTTTTCAGCTGGACATCCCCATTTCCCTTTTTGAGACTTCAGTTGTTTGTCAGTCTCAGAATCATAATAAAATAAGGCTGAGAACAATAGAGAATCTCTTGGTCCAACCTTTTTTTGTTGGCAGCTGCAAAGCTTTGTTTGTGATAGAAGAAAATGATTTATTCATGAGGTTTCTCCACCGAATTTAGAACTGAAAAATCATGCATCTGCAACTGAAATGTAATCTTAGGCAATTTGGACAGTAAGTCCAGGATAGCAAGTAATTTTCAAAAGTTTGATGCAACTTCCAGAGAGTTCCAAAAGTTGTAATAATATATTATATTTATATTATATTATATTTATATTTATTAAATTTATATACCGCCCCCTCTCCCCAGGGACTCGGGGCAGTGTACAGCAGGTAAAAAATACATCAACAA
>JAEANM010000086.1:6909-48994 GCA_017656035.1 Myanophis thanlyinensis | reverse complement strand
GGGACCTGTTGCGAGGGCTCTAAGAACCTTAACCAAATCCCAAGTGGGATATCTATGTATGACAGGAGGCCTGCTATGATTGTTTTTCTCCTCTTATAAGAGGAAAGTCATTGTACTGGTTAAATCTGACACTTTTTTTTAACAAGAATATTTTTTTTCTATTTTGAAAATGAGAAACCAATCTGTTCAATTCCAAAACTGAAATCGTACTGTACTATAGTGTAGTATAAAAGACAACTCTATTTCTACATGCTGTAGAAATTTGTCTGTCCCTTGGACACACAGCATGCTTGTTGAAAGAATTAGTATCCACTTAATGATATTCTTGATAGTGGAAAAAAAAGCCTTAACTTGATAATGTTACGAAATTGAATTTCCAAGATATTGTCTTCTGATCCAAGAGGTGGAAAGGCATTATTCCAAAGCAGATTAGATAATAAAGCCAGACCTGGCAAATATTAATCAAAAGTTGTAACATTATTCTCTATTCCATTATTGCAGACTTTTTTTGTGTGTGGCACTGTTTAGAAATTGGATTATCTTTATCTTGCTCAAAGTATTCTAAAAGATTATTATAGTTGTGAATAATTGCTTGAAGGGAAGCATGTCTAGACAGTCAGCACACTTTCCTGAAGGATCTGAAAGCTAGTGATTCACATTTAGAAACATTCCCTAATTTTTGATATTTGCATTTTTATTCTTTTATGTTTTTCTGGAAGACCTAAAAAAATGGTTGTGTAAATTCTATTAAAGCTCCAGTATCTGTGATCAACAGCCTCTTCTTATGCATCAGAGAATTGCAAACCTTCACAATGTACAATGTAATGTTGCTGGACTAAATGAATAGAATAACAGAATAACAGAGTTGGAAGGGACCTTGGAGGTCTTCTAGTCCAACCCGCTGCTTAGGCAGGAAACCCTATACCAGTAAAGACAAATGACTGTCCAATCTCTTCTTAAAAACTTCCAGTGTTGGAGCATTCATAATTTCTGGAGGAAAGTTGTTCCACTGATTAATTATTCTGACTGTGAGGAAATTTCAGCATATTGTCCCCAACAATCTGGGTCCTCATTTTACCGATGTCGGAAGGATGGAAGGCTGAGTCCTTTTCTCCTTAGTTATAGGTTGCTTCTCTTCTTGATCAGTTTTCATCCATTGCTTCTTGAAGAATATCACATTTCTGCTATGTTTTACAACACTGAGCTTTCCTAGTATCACATAGGTGTTAGAATAGGCATCACTTTTTTCCTCAGGTTAAACCCATTTTTTAAAACAAAATTCTTTGTTGCAATAAAATCACACTCTTACAATTGTAATATTCCATCAAATGAAGTTTTATTATCTGTAGAATTCATGCATCTAATTTATAGTAGAGTTACCAGGTTATTTGTTGATGGGTATTGCTGTGCTTTCGTTGCCAGCTGTTGTCAATGCTGCTTTATCCATGCTATCATTCCGTATAATGTTGCTGATAATTTTGAAAAATTCAAAAGCATAATTTTACTCCTCCAGCTTTCTGGTACATGCACAAACTTTTCCATATGCTCATTAATATTCTGAATGGAAAGCATCAATCTGTTCATTTTAATAGCCAACAAAACTTTTGTCACTGAAAATCATTATTTCTTCTGGGTTTAAATGCTTGCATTTAAATTTAATTTTGTCTTTTTTCTCCTTTTTGGGATAGTCTTCGAAATGACAAATCCTTGTCCTAAATATTTTTTGTTGCTGAATCTTTGCATGTTGTGTGTATGAGATCTTCTTGACATTTTAAGAAATCCAGAACTATGCATTGTTACACATTTTCCCTATGTTATATTCCTCAAAAATTCTATCATCTTGAAATACATACAAACAGTTCCCAAATAAACACTATACTGGAATGTTGAATGAAACTCAACATGTTGTAGAAGATGGATGTCAAACTGGTGGCCTGCAGGCAGGATGTGTCAAGCACAGGCCATGCCCACCCCAGCTCTGCAAAAGAAAAAACATTGTGAAACATCACATGATGGTAACGTGATACCGCGAGTTTGACACCCATGTTGTTGTAGAATTTTTGTGCAGTTGTTTAGATCTAAATGTCATTGTCTGATTGTTCTTCAAACTTCAGCAACATTTTGGAAATAGGTTTTCTATATTTCTTCTTTTAAATACCTCTGTACTGTGATAGCATAGTTTGCTCTCAACACAAGATACTTATCTAGTTTTCCATAACCATGACTGAGTTCCTTGCCTTACCATATTAGTGTCAGCATCGGAAACCATGTTATCCACAGAAGCTTCTGTGCTGCCATTGTTGGAGCCTGGGAAATTGGGAGGAGTGATCTCTTAGAGAACAGTTGGTAGTCTAAATAAAAGTCTTTGAGGACGTCAAGGCTATGTCAACCAACACTTGCAAGGAATTGACCAAAGAAGTAGTTTCTCTTTCAACCTCGCTGGATTGGGCAACATGATGGTATGACAGGTGAAGGGGATGGATTGTGAAATTCACTTGGGTGATGGGAAAATCCGGAAGTTCAGATTGGGGTTTTCCCATATGTGCCATATGACTTCTTCAATAAATTCTTACTTAGGTGGACTGTGTCTCTGAGTGCTGAATGGAAATGAGGAGTTTAACTGGAACGCTGATAACTAGAAGTACTAGCAGTTGATCAACTTCCTAATGATGTTCTCAATTCTACCAACCAATCTTGTTCAGGGACGGTACTAGAATAACAAGATGCTTGCTAGGAAGGAGCCAGCCACTGGAAAGTCAAGCCCCAAGTGTAGGAACTGTAGAAACAGCTCACTGAAAGAGGATGACTGAGCCAAGAGGACTTGCTGTGAAAGTAGGGCTTTTGCCTGTTAGAACGTGATTGATATGGATGGCTCAGTTACTGGGTATTCCTGTATGCATGTGCATATAAGCACAAATTAGAAGACATGTTGCTTTCAAGTACTATAGGGCAAGCAGATCTCCAGGCCAATGAAATCTCAGCTTTAGATTTTTATCATCATGCACTTTTTTGGGTGTAGTTGTTTATAAGAGATCTAATTCTTTGTGATTCTACCTAGCACACTATATGTTAATTCACAGCTGATAAGTGCTCACTGTTATCAGTTTTCCAAATGTAAGTTACTAACATTTTAATCCTGGTGGTGCCGTGGTTAGAATGCAGTTGTCAAGCCTAAAAGGACAATTTTGGACTGGGGTTTTTCTGCTGAATAGTATTAGCCATTTCTTTGCGTACTATATGAGGCCTTTTAGCTTTGACACATTTTTTCTTTCTTTTGCAAGGTCGCCGAGTTGGCAGAGGGGGGTTGATGAAGACAATGCACAGGGGTTATATTGTTTACATTCTTTTAGGTTTAGTTTTCATGGGAAAGTTTCTCTGGGCCATGGACACCTGTGGTGGGATGTCTTGGGGGAAACGTTGAATTTCTTTTTGAAGGGGTTGGTGAAAACTTAACATGTGATAATTAGTGGGGTGGAACTTTCAGTTTTATTTGGATGGAGAAAGCCCGGAAATTTTAGATTCGGGATTTCTCCAGACCGTACCACAACAATGTCTTCAATAAAATCTTATTCTTTGGACTTTGTCTCTTTGGAATTCTGATTGTGTTGCTGATGTTGTGTGGAACCCTGACAGCAGTATTGCAGGCAAACTCTGCCCACAGTCAGGAATTTGATCCTGACAGGGTTCAAGGTTGACTCAGCCTTCTATTCTTCCAAGGTCCCAGATTGTTAAGAGCAATATGCTGTCTTTATAATCCACCCAGAAAATACTGCAAAATACTGTGGGTCTATGTATAAGTTTACTGTTGTTATTAACATTATTTAGTCAGTTAACTAACATTGTTTCTCTTGTCTCTGGTATTCAGACTAAAACTTCAGTGACATTTGTCTGCCACTGATCCATTGTCAAAAACCAACTGATAGTTGTTGAATGCCACTGAGCTTGTATCAATGATTTTGGTGCACACAGTGACAATCTCTCAACAGCTACCTGTTGGAACTCTGGAAAAAGAGTCTTATTTAGCAAGCAGATTCTGGTCTGCAAACAGCAAGGGACTCTAACAAATCATCTTGTAGATCAGTGGGTCATTTTTATAAATTCCTTTTTTTAAGTATAGTATAGAAAGGAAGTAGTTAAATACAGATAGTTGTCAATTTATGAGCAGTCATTTTATGACTGTTCGAGTTAGAATGGCCCTGGATAAACACTTTACAGGCCGCACTCCAGTCATCATAAAATGTTGAGCACTTCTCTTTTGCAGTCACTTGATGAAATTTGATGATACATGAATTTTATGCCATTTCTGGCAAAAAAAATACTCTTTCCGAAGTATGTGTTTACATGACCATCATGAAAGGTGTCAAATAAAACAAAAATCCCCAGGACTGGTCACATTGGTGCCTCAACTTATGACTGTAATGAGTTGGGTTTCTAGACCCAATTGTGCTCATTAAGTTGAGGACTACCTGTAATGTGGAAAACATTATGGAACTCTTTCTTGAAATCTCTAGCTATCTTCACAACAAGTACCCCACTGCTTGTACCTCAGATATACAGTGAAACCCTGTTTTAACAACAAACTAGGCAGAGGGAGAAGTCCTATTTTAAATGAGAAACTCCATCTTCGTGATGATTTACATTATTTGCATGATTACATCATTATTTACATCCTTATGTAAAATCATTGTGGATGCTAATTCTGTTGTATTGATAGTCCACCACGCTGAGCTTCCTCTGTAGAGGATTTTATCTCTTACAGTAGCTAATGGAAGGTCTTGCAAAAGGTAAATGGCTTCAAACCTACCCAACCTCTTTGCAGTCTCACACTGTGTTGAAACACTTAGCAGCTACTCAGAGGAAGAAACTTATGAACTGGCATTTCAGAATCAACAGTATCAACATGCTAAGGATTTCCATTTAAGCAGAAAATGTAATGTTAACATGACTTAAATTTTTGCTAACAGTTTTGGTGGCAGCTTTTTTTCCTTCTTGATTTCGCATTGCTATCTGTTGATATATTTTGATTAAAATTGGGAGCAATCTGGGAAGCTAAGTTTAGATGCCGGTATGAATTTCTTAAGGTCAGAAGAAGCTGGAGTTCTCAAGAAAATGATTCTCATACATGGAATTAACATTTTCATGTAGGGAGGTAAGCAAAGAGTAGGAACAAAAAGATAGGCAAGAGAAGTAGGAATAGATTTGACCAAGTAAGGCAAAAGAGAGGAAACCAAATCCTTTCCTGGGAAGTTCTCTATATAAAGAACATCAAAAAGATGTAGGAAGAAAATACTGAAGGAAAAAAAAGAGGCTTTTCCATCTTCCCTGAGCCTCAAAAAGTAGAGATAGCTAATGCATTGTTTTTTAAAAAGTTGCCAATTATATGCTTTGAAGGCTTTGAAGAGAATTTATCTCTTGTTACCAGACATTAACAGCAGAGACCAATAATACTCTTAACAAGATCCAAGCAAAAGTTTCTAGTCCGCAGGATCAATCACTAGTCCATGAAATGGTGGTGCTCACTAGTCACAGTGCCTTGGATAATTGCATTAGCTTTCTCAAATCTCAATTATGTGGGAAGAATCTGTGTACAATTGATACAGAAGATACTGCTATTCAATCTCTTTGGGCAGGGTTTATGGAAACGTTTTTAGATGTCTACCTACACTACCTGCTGACTTTTTAATTGAAACTGGGCATGTTAATAAAATACCCATACTGAAAAGTTCAGAGGTTGAGTCTAATTTAATTATAGTTGGGTTTCTGAATCTATTGCACAGATTTAAACCAGAATCGGTGAACTCTCAATGAGAATGGGATCCTAAAAAGAACAAATTATTCCACTTCCCTAATTTTGTGAAATAAGTGCTTCAAAACTGGAAAAGTTTGAATAAAGTACAGGTTTTAGCTACATCTTGTAACTGCAATATTTCAGGTCTTCCCTGCTCCAGATCACATCACTTTCCAGGGGGGAAATTAAAAATGTTCAGATCCAGTCCTTGGCCAAAGGTTTCCTAATGGAACTTCCAACAATGCTTCTCTTTTTTTCAACTGATTAATATTCCAGCAACCAAGTAACTTTATCATAATCATTTCATAGATTGAAACTTTAGAGGCTTATTGTTACTCTAAAGTATTTCACTCTTAAAGTTTTGGTTACAGATTTTATCTTTTCTCTGAACAAGTTGTGTTTTGTCTAAACTCCTTTTCTTCCTTTTCCTCTCTCTGTTTCAGTTCTCATAAGCTGGTTTAATTTTATTTTGCTTAAAGTGGCTTTTACATGATTCTGTATTAATACAATGCAAGGTAACACAGTGTCATGTCAATTGAAAGAGGTATGTTCTTTTTGTTTTATTGTGTACTGTATTTTTTAAAATTAGTATGGGCCTGCTGACTTTTTAAGATTACTAGAAATACTAGTGCACAATGTTGGAACCATTACATTTTTATTCTAAGAGTGGAATGTATACATTTAACCCACCTTAAATTGTTAAAAGTTAATGTTTTGCTTTGTTTTTCGAGGGCAGGTTTATTGATTAATACTTTGAGCAGACATAAATGATATTTATTCATAAATACTTTTCTTTTTTGATTTAACAGGTTATTTTATTATGATTAACATTTATGGATTTAATTTGGATTCCTCTGCTATATTTCATGAGTGCTTTCATTATTTATATGTTATAATTTGTTATTCTCTTTTCATGAGGGGGGAAGAAAATTTCCATGAAATTTTAGATCTTGAATAAAACAGGGCACCTATTCATAAAATACAATTATTAGTGATAACTTTAAGTACATGGATAAATTAAATTTCATTGTTGGTGTTGGTGTTTGTTACAACCCAAACCATGAGTTCAGTGGGGAAATTCAATTTTTTTACTACCGGTTCTGTGGGCGTAGCTTGGTGGGCGTGGCTGGGGAGGGTCATGTGACTGGGTGGGCAGTTTCTGTAAGCAGGGCAATAAAGATTAGGCAAGAAACAACAACAGAATATTTTTTCCTGCCTTTTTTACAGGATTAACTCTGTAAAGTGGAAAAAAAACAAAAGGAGATTTCATCTAACAACCAGTTCTCCGAACTGCTTAGAAAATTTACTACCGGTTCAAGTGAACCTGCTAGAACCTGCTGAAATTCACTTCTGCATGGGTTTGTATTCAACTATGTATCAATAGCTTTTTAGTCTTGATAAATGTTTGGTGTCTTCAACATTATTTTAACATATTCAGATTTTCAATGACATACACTTATATATCAGATTACAGTCCAAAACTTTATGTGTTTTTGAAAAAATGTTAAACTTCAAAATCATTTCACTTAATATGTACTTTTAAAAAGTTTAGTAGTAAGTAAGAAGTTAACTAAAAATTTAATTGAGTAGCAGTAAAATAATATAACTATATTACTTTTTTAATAGTAAAGTTATGTAATTTAGAACAGAAAACTAACCTATAGTATTTGTAAAAATAAGGTGAAAGAAAAAAGTGACATACTGTTATTAAACTAATTGAGGGGAAAATATCTGCACCAAACTAAAATAATCAAGATAATGAAGCAAAACACATAAACATCTAACTTTGTATTATTGTGGGAATTACTTTGGGAAGATACTACATCTTGCCAATGTAGATGATGAAATCTAAGTATCAATAATTAAAATCTTACAATCAGCATTTAATAAAGAAACCAGATAATAGGGTAAGAGCCTTACTGGCCTTCCAAATAATATGATAACATGAAACTGGTTAAGACCTTATTTTCAGAAAATGTTTGAAATGTCTCCAGGAGTATAGGAGTGGTGCAGTGACCTAGAGGGGGAGCTCTTATCTCACAATCAGGAGGCTGTGAGTTCAATTCTAAGTACCAGCAAAGGGATTACAGGGTCATTAAGAGAAAAAAAAATCAAGGAATGTGGAATCTATTTTCTCCTCCATATTTTTGTACTCCATATTTTATGATTATTTCATCTGACCATGCAGCTTTTCTAAATTTCCCTAGAGTAATAGTATCACCAATTTCAATAAAATGAAGGGTACCCACAGCTCCCAAGTGTACACCTGAAAGTATTAAAACATTTATTAAACATTAAAATATATCTAACTGTAGAAAAAATGTCTGAAAAAGTTCAGTAAAATTATTAATTTCATTATCATTGGCAATTTTACTGAGGAATCTTTTATTAGGGGTATTATTTTACTTTGTCTCATATATTTCAGTTGAGAGGTCAATCATTTTCCAGTTTTCAAACAATACATTTGTTTCACTTGCTAAAATGAACTTTATTTCTTTAAATGAACTTTATTTCTTGTTTAACGAATATTCTCCATCCAAGGCCTTCAGTTTGTTGAATTCCATTTTAATAGAACTAGTACTATGTTTTATGGTGTAATGTTTCAATGTTTGTTTTATTTTTGATTCGAATATCCTACATTGTAATCTATCTTCTTTTGACACGAAAATAAGCTACGGTATTATCATGCAATGGATAAATGTTTTAAATATATTCCAAACCATCCCCACTTGAACATCTGTTTATCTGAAAAAGCATACTAATTTATTTCTTTTGCTATTTCTTTCATCTTCTCTCAGCAGTCTTTTAATTTTTTAAAAAATTTAATGATATTATTACAGGGACATAATCAGAAATTGTTTTGTTCAATTGCTAAGTTGTGTCCAACTCTTCATGGACTATAGCTTGCCTCCTCCTCCACTATCTTCCAGAGTTTGCCCAAATTCATGTTTATTGTGTCAATGACACATCTTCTGCTGTCCCCTTCTTCTTTTGCCTTCAACCTTTTCCAACATCAAGTTCTTTTCCATTGACTCCTCTTTTCTCATTTGGTGGCCAAAGTATTTGAGCTTCAGCTTCAATATTGTCCTTCCAAAGAACAGTCAGGGTTGATTTCCTTTAGTATATCGATCTCTTTGCAGTCCAAGGGACTCTCAAGAGTATTCTCCATCACCACATTTTGAAAACAAACCAAAAATTCAAACTGGATTAATGTTACGTTTCTCCACTAAATTGTCCAATAATATAATCTCAGAAAACAATCCTCTCTTGAATAAGTAGCATTGATGATAGATTAAAAATAATATTTTTATCTGTTGGGATCGGTCTATATACCTAAATTAAATTAAATATAAATATGTATAAAGACCAAGACAACTTTGGGGAATTACGTTCCTTTTGGAAATCTTATTGCTATTCAATAATAGATTAAAACTAAATTGGTGTCTCCAGAAACTATTACCTGAGCTACTTGTAATTCAAAAATAATAGCAAAACAGTTATGTAAAGTATTTAATTTATTTTTTTGGGTTGAACCACAAACTGTATCTATGCCATCCAAAGATTTCCATATTTAATTACTAAACAATAAATTAGAAATTTTCACTAAAATTGCCATTCCTTTAGCAGAGTTTGAATTTCTATTTACAGAACTCGGATCATTCCATTTTCTTGCCAAAAACCTTTTCTCGTTTGGAAGAATGTGTGCTTCTTGGGAAGGGGGGCAGGGAAGAATTTCATTAATTTCAATTTTAATAGAACTTTCCTTCATTTTGCTGTATTTTCCGGCCCTTCATCACAAATGAATGAATGAATGAATGAATGAATGAATGGTGAGCAGGTTTAGTCAATGGGCTTTAAAATATTTAGGGTATAATGAAACAAAAGAAGAAACAAATCTGAAGAAAAATATTATGAGAAAAAGCCTGTTAATTTTTATTAGGGAAATTGAATTTCTTGAAATAATAATTATGCCAATGAGTTCACCAACATCAAATGCTTTCTATTTCAAAGATAATTATACTAAAACAATCTTATTATATATGGCAACATGGTATATATAGGTCTTGTTTAATATCCATTTGTTCAGTAACCTTTAAGGTTACAATGGTGCTGAATGAAAGAATTTACCACAGTCCTCAAAGTTTTGGTCATTGCACTGCTTTCATGTTCACATGACCACAACTTGGGCTTACCTCATTAACACTGCTTTATGGTTGCCCGCTAACCTGCTGCCAACTACCATTGCCTGGCTTGTTGCTGGACACCACTGATATACTTTTTATTTGTATCTGCTTTCACACTGGTGCTCCAGGGGTTTCTCTGTTGTGCTGGCTGGGGCTTCTTTGTTTGCACTTGACAAGGACCTCCATTTGCATGTCAGCCAGGACCTCCATTTGAACCCTACTCAGGGCTTTTGTTCATGCCAGCTCAGGGCCTTATTCTGCATACCAGTGAGTACCTCCTCTGACAGGCACTCCTTTTCTACCTCATCCATGGCCTCCCTTGCATGCTGGCCAGGGCCTCCACATGGTACTTTCCCAGAGCTTCTGTTCATGCATCAGCATCAATTTTGTGTCTTTTCTTTTTCTTTCTTGTTTGTATTCATTTAATTTCAATAAAATAAAAAATGAAAGTTCCATGACAAAAAAATATGATTTCAAAAATTCCAAGCATGTTTTTATTGGAGGGACAACTACTGGATCCCAGGTATAAATCTGAAATACACCATAAATCGAAGAAAATGAATCTTAAACATAACAAGGTATTGCTAAAGAAAATCTTAGTAATAAGTAATCTCTAAAAAGTGAAATGTCAGAAACAGAATAAAAACTAATTTCAAATGCATGTAACTAAAATACTTTTAAACCTATTATCAAAACCGAAAAAAGCGGTGACAGCAATGTAGAGAAATTCTCTGTACATGACACAACTGTGACTCTCAAAATCATTCTAAGTGGACTAGCGCTGAACATCTACATCTGGAGAAGAGGCACTGAGGTTTTTTTTTTTAAGATAATGAATAAGCCTTTTCTGAATTATTTTTTCATACCTGTTTGCAAGAATAAGAAAAACATTGTTGAATATAGAAATTATTTATCCCTTGTTGTCCAGTTACCTGGTGCAATACTTCACATTTCTGCACCCTCTAAAGGGCAGATCAAAAACCATCTAAGTTTCTTCTGTCCATATTCTATTCTGATTGTTTATAATATTTTGCTTGGATCAGCAATCCACAGATTTTCAGTTACACTTGACTGTAAAGACTTACCTAAATGACATGTGAAAATTGCCCTCTATAGATTCAGGACACTATAGCTGATACAGATCCAAGAAACATCTTCTATTAAAGTCTCTTTGTGATATTGATAACAGAGTCCAAGCTAAAGATTTTTTTAAATACATTCTTGACCTTGGATATTTTCTAAAACTTCTTGGCAGAAGCTCTTTTATCTAGACATGTCTGAAGCAGTTAAAGCAGCAATAAGTTTCTCATTTGTTTCCATTTTAGCTTGCTGCTCTTTTAACTGCCTCTTGATCTCACCATATATCCTTTCAATGTTCTCAATCTCATTTCCAGGATCTGAAAAAATGTCTACTCATCCAATTTACTCAAAACTGCTTACTTCATAAGAAATGACATCAGAAGGAATTTCTGAGGTAAACATAGCTCTCTGTATACTTCCCAGAAATGGGATCCCAGTTAAAGTTTCCACCTGATGAGAAAAAGTAGATAGTTTAGGGTTTCATTTCCCAGTTCTACCACAGCTTCTCTTTTTGGGACATGGGCAGGCACCAACAACAGGCATCTCTGCTGTAAAAGAATGAGGGGGAGGGGAGAGGGAGAGGGAGAAGGAAAAGGCTGTTTCTTAAGTTTATGAGGCATTTTTATCTTCTCAAATTACCAAAAGTGACACAAGTTTAATTAGATTTTCAATTTGCCATTTCTCTTCCAACACAGTCCACAGATTTTATTTTTGCAGTTTACAGGGGACAGAATAAACTGCATCTTAGCACGTCACAGTTTTGCTGGAGGTGTAAATGTACATCTTCAGCTGCTTAATAAGCTATCTGAAAGTTGGCAAAGTCTTTCCATGAATGATAATGGATTTCCAAATGCTGAGAAATTACAGTATTGGAATGGATAGCCCTTAACACACTGTACAGAGCTTAAAAGTGTAGTTGCATTATTGCATATACATTGTATGACAGGAAACTTTAAAATGTGAATGAGATTTAAAAATATATTGAAATCCCTTTGGATATAGATGGATAGCTATTCTAAAAGCAGTCTATATAGGGAGATGTACTAAACAAAAATATGGATTTCATAGTATTTTATCATAAGTTTATAGGAATTCATACTACTCAATGAACCCCTTCTGAATAATGAACAAACAGCAGTATATGATTTTGTGTGTAAGTACTTGTGAAGCAGTCTTCATTCAATAATTTTCATTGATGTACCAGGAAGAACAGGGAAGACATTGGCTACCACCTTGGAGACGTTGCTATTGCTATAGCATCATCTGGTATTGCAGCATCTTTGGTGCCCAGTGGTAGAACAGTGCATTCAAAGTTTAAGATACCCTCAAAGTGAATGAAAATCTTTGTAACATGGAAAAAACTTGTAATATTACAAATATGGTTTGACCTGTGAGGTTTGTTGTCTGAAATGAGAGCCCTATGATTAGGAAAGAGAACTTTGAAACTGTAGAATGGACTCTTCATGATATACAGTATGTGGCATAAATGAGGCCTTTGGGGGAATTTTAACCATTGACTATGGCAATTTACATCAGCTTCAAGAGTTGTGAAAACAGGAAATGATGCTGATATGGAGAATTTATGCATTTAAAAAATCATTCTTATGGAAAAGCTTCATCAAATTTCAGTTTACGAGAAACATGCAACTGAGTGAGGGAGAAAAAGATATTCTGAGTCCATATTGGATGTTGGACAAGACAGAATTCAGAAAATGATGAAGGTAAGGTTTTGCCAGAAAAATTATGGAAGACTGAATATATTCAATTTGATAATTCTGCAAAACTGTTCTCAAACAACTCTACATATTGGTTCTCTTCAATGAAATGATGATAAAAATTAATTCCACCTGCGTTAGATGCTTTCTGGGATTATGAAAAAAAGTTGTTCCTTCAATGCTGTCAAGGAAGTTACTAGAACAGAAGCCCTTGATTCAATTAAACTCTCTGCATTGTCACCACGTAAACTGGAATTGAAGAAAGGATTTCCCTCATCATTTTAATTAGGAACTTGGATCTTCTAAGGCTTTACAGTGGTATGTAAATGATTGTGAAAGAATTCCTCAAAAATGTCTTGTGGCAAAAATAAATATTGGTGTATTCAAAAATTATGATTCCAATAATTACATATTTATCAGAAAGTGAAGATGTCCCTTTATGCCATTGAGAATGTGCTAACTTATTTGGAGTAGCTGGTATTTCAATATGGTCAGCTGTATGCTGCTTTAAGCTGAGGAAAAAAGAAATTAAAACATTAAGTGTTTTTAAGCAATGGCAGATCAACCACACGTCATCATCAAAAGGACCTTTGTTAAACGAAAAGTGTCTCTATTTGTTTTGCTATTTATCTTTCTTCTTGAATAAAATGTTTTTCTTCTTTAATTTTACAACCAAAACAATAGGAATCTGCCCATGGTCATTGTGTTTGTTTAGGTAAGGAAATATCTCTAAAAGGATGACTCAATAGGTCATGGGTATTTAATTTTCTTTAAAATCAATTATTCATTCAGCATCTGTGTGTTTCCATGGTTTTGGTTGGATGCCCCTGCTTTATCCTCATAGGAAACTACCTCAGGACTATCCTCAGATCTTCCTTAGCCCATAAAACTAAATTACACACAGTGGAAGAAGAATGAGAGGTGTATGGAGATTGTTAGTCTTCCAGCTCATGGTTGTGTTTTCTCAAGAGGCAACTGGACATTCTGAGGGTTTTTAAAAAAATGTTTTGCTTCTCATCCAAGAACAAGAATCAGAGGTCTTGGTACTTTTGATTACAGGCAGTCCTTGATTTATAACCAAAATTTTTATGGCTGGAAAAAAAGTTGTTAAGTGAATTTTGCCTATTCTATAACTTTTTTTGCCCATTTTATGACCTTTCCTGTCACAGTTGTTAATAACACTACTGTTACAGGAATCTGGCTTCCCTATTGACTTTGCTTGTCAGGAGTTCACAAAAACTGATCACATAGCCTCCATACATGCCAGTTGCCAAGTGTCCAAATTTTGATTACATGATCATTAGTGTGCAGTCGTAAGTGTGAAAAATGGTAATGTCACTTTTTCTGTGTGATGGTAACTTCAAATGGTCACTAAAGAAATGGTTATAAGTTGAGGACTAATTGCATCTAAACCTCATCCTGGTATCAAAATACCTGATGGTAAGAAATTATACTATTGATTTGCTGGTTTTAATTGGTACGGCCACCCATCTCAAACAACTGGCTCTGAGTTGCAAACACTCATAAAATCTTTTAAAACCAATTAAAAACACAATATGGAAAAAGAATTAATCAGGTAATAGGTCTGATAATAAAATCTCCCAGGGATTCTCCTTAGCTTTCCCTGCCCCCTCCCCTCAAAACATACAAACATAAACCAAATATATTTGCTAAGCTGATTTCAAGGGTATTTGAAGACCCTCTGATATATTCTTGCTTGGATTTTACAGCATCAGAACTACATTGTCCCCTATTGTAGCTTCAGCTGTCTTCATAAGTGATGTTTGTGTTTGTGCAAGTAACAGCAGGAGAACTCCCTGTGGGCTATCTACTAACACACAAGGCACGAGAAACTGAATCATAATATATTGTTATCTTTTAGTCCTTTTTCATGCTTTATTAATGCTTTCTCCTTTGCATATTAGTTAGATGAGCCTTTCCTCTTTATGTTAATGTTTTCTCCAAGAGCAACATCGTTTTACAATATTTCTTAGCTAGACAGCAAAAAACAAAAACAAATGTGAACTATAAATCTGCTTAAAACACAACAAAATCTGGCTTAGAGTTCTGCTCTTTATGTATTACATCTACCCCCTAATATTTTTGAAACAGCTGTCCAGTCATTTGTAATGTTGTCGCATTTTCACTTTGTTTTTTAATGAATCTTGTAGCATATATACTTTTCCAGTAAACAATTTTCAATGCAATGCATTCTCAATTCAGACAATGCATTCTTTTGTAGTCAGTAAATACATTTAAAATTCTTGGAGGTGTAAATCTAATGTCTGAAGGTTTAAATTAAAAATAGAATTTAAAAAATTAAATTAAATTAAAAATAGAAAGTGTTTTCTCTAGTTCAGCTATGCTCATGACTTTAGACTGAAAAATTTAAAAAAAATATTATGTCAGATTCTTAGTATATAAGATTGTTAAAACCATCTGTATTTTAAAAGAAACAAGGCTGCACATTCAGTCTTAAACTGGTGTGTTTCCCCCATGTTGCTTGGTAGCATTTGCTGTCAAAAAGCCAAAGTATTTTAATGTGATTCAGGAAAGGAGAAAGTCCAGAAACAAAATGTATTAAAATGGCTGATTCACCAGATCCTATCTTGATATTTTCCCCCCATGCATTTTCATTTCAATGTTTCATTCTTTAGCTGTTTGTTTCTGTCAGTTCAAAAACAACCCCATTTCATAACAGGGTAATTGTATTGATTGTTCCAGGATATTGCATCTTTCCTATTTTTCTTTACCAGTTCTCAATGCACATTTTGAATTTTGAAGAGCATTTCATGAATCAGTGAGCATTAAAAAAAAATCTATAGAATGAACTCATTGCCATCCTGGTTGCTGAGCATTGGTAATGTTTGTAATACAAAACTGATTCCAGTTTTGTATCTTTTAACTTTGCATAATAAAAAAATGAAAAAAAAAACATTCATCCACAAAATTTACAATGCATAGAATGCAACACATAATCACAATACAGAAATACAGTATGAATTTTAAATAGCCTAATATGTTTTTTTCCTGTCCTGTTTTTACTCCAGGACTTCTTTTTTAAACTCTAAAATATGAAATTTGTTCAAAATAATTTTAAATCCGAAGTGTTATTGCATTTGCCCATTTTAACATCCATATGAATTAAAGTGGCTTATAATGGTGTTTTGTAATACTCTTCGAACAACAGAATATCTTCAATATCTGCCAAATAACTTTGATTTTGCAGATCGTTTAGAAATTTTGAAGGGCTTTCAGGGGTCTTGGTGTCAGTCTGTATGAGTTCATGAGCTAGAAAAGGCATAGCAACAAGTCAGCCAATGGGGACTGTTTGGTAATTGAAACATAGTAGTTGCTGTGTGAGCCACAAGAGACAGTCTGGAACTTGGGCATGGCTTAGTTTAACTGCTCTGTATATATGAGGATTCCTGTCTCTGCTGTACTCCTAAACTCTCCTAAGAACTCTCTCAAACACTCAACTCTCCTTTCTCTGCCTGTGTTGCTTGCTTCCATTTTGTTCATCCATTTTGCAGTTGCTACTCTCTACCACATTGGAAAAACCAGCATGGGTATTGTACATATGCATTATGTGTTATATTGCATATAAAGAAATTTCTTATATATAATTGAATCCTGCTGAATTATTTTACTGTGTGCTGACTAGATTGCAACGAACTCTTTACACTTTGGACTACACTTTAAGACCCACTGGTCTAGAGATTATTGTAAGCCAGATATTGTAGCCTTAATATTAGAACAAATTTCACACTGTTGCTACTACCTACCGCCTCTTTCGCACATATGATTGTATGATAGAAAACAGGCATGATAATTTAGGTGTGAGGCTTTGTTTGGGATTTTTAGGTTATTTGCTCATATTTATTCATTTTAAACATGGGAATCAGCTGAGGTATGAGAGGATGGTGATCACTGTAAATGTGCCATTCAATATTTAGAAATTAATGAGGTGGAAATAATATAAATGTTTAATATGAATATAACATATATAAATGTTTAATCGGTTTAATTTCTGTGCTAATCCACTTTCTAAATCTTATAATATTGTGATATTTAAAATACCCAAAATTCTATACTAATTAAACAGACAACTCTGATGTACAAAGTTTATTGAATTGCGTTTGTAAAGGCAGGTCCCCATGACTCTTCCCAAAGTGGATTGAGACACTGTCAAGGCTTTCACACAATGCTTTTATACAATTCCATACAAAATACACCACACCTATGACCCCTCCCAGGGTATGCCTACTTGCATTTCCTGTGTACATGCCAAACATGAAAATCTGCCTATTTGCAACAGGATGTCTCTTATCTTTACTTTTGTAATTTGTCCAGAGCTTGAGAGTACTTCCTTGAGCACCCTGGCCATGCTGACACACAGTGATTGACCTTCTTCCTTTGTGTTTTTTGTTTGGCCTTGCTACTGAAGCTTACAATAAGAAGTGGTAGCTTAGAGCATTTTAGAAGAATATATTCTATAAAAGAGTAACTTTTTCCTCATTCTCACAATATGATCCTGAAGGTTATCTGATGGGAAAGTTGGGGTGCAGGTCATTGGCCTTATCTCCAACTTCCAGTTTTGAGATAGAAGCAGCCAATAAGTAAATTGCCTGCTACTGATGAAGACTGGATGTGTAGCAATGAAAGCTTAATCACTGACTTGGCTCAGAAGATCAATGATAAGAGTAACACTTACTGATCTCCTGTTATACCTTAGTAGTTGCTACTGCCAATGCTAAGATAGTGAATCATGGAGAATCACCCTATACTTGCGAAACTTCAGGAACCTGCTCTTCCCTAAGTCACGTAAGAACAGACACACTATTTGGAAAAGTAATGGTACACGCGATTCAGAGAATGAGGTCTTCCAAGCAGTGCAAAAACATGGCTCCTGTCATTCTCTAAATATAGTGTCATATTACATAAAATATTCTCTTATAAACACAGGTCAAGCAAATGATCAAGATTTCTCTTTCAGTTTAAAAGTTAAACTACTGTGCATCATCATAGAGAGATACAAAATTGAACATTCAAGATTTGAGTTTGACAGAAGGATACCATTGAACAGCTGTAGACTCTGCATGCCAATGGCTTGAAGGCATTATCAATGAAGAAGACAGATGATAAACGGCTGGTTTTGGAATTAATACAGGGAAACATTTGCATGTACAGAAGTGAAAGACCTATTTAATGAGAGCATTGCAGAAAATTACATTAATTCCAGCAGGCAGGAATAAGAAGTTTTTTACACTGATGTTTCAGTATTGATGTACACTATACATATATTCTCAAATTCATGCATAAAGAAAAAGAAACCATTGTTCCTTTTTTGCATAATGTTAGCTCTTCTAAGCCAATACAGAAATTCTACTACTAATCCAAAATATCTCATGCAAAATTGAAAAGTGTAAGGAATGATAGGAAGAGGTTTGTGTCTCCCTTCAAATGTAACTGGTTTATGAAATTGATCTATTTGCAAATAATCTCTGAATCTGGAAGGAATATTCCCTGAAATAATAATTCTAAGACCCAATGTGTTTTATGATATCTGTGTACATAGAGAAATACATGCTAATAAAAAATAAAGGAGACTCTCACTGAATACTGTTATTTTATAATTGATTGAAATCTCATTTGTAATAAAATCTTGGACAGGCCACAGTATGGCAATGACATGGCAAAGTATGGCAAAGAAATATCATCATATTAGTACTTGTACTGAAGGTGCTGTTTCAGTTTTGATTCTTCCTAACTTCCTTCCACATCCTCCTCTATATAAAACACCCATTTTCTACAACAATAATAATCATAGTTTTCCAAAGGAGGCCCCTTCTCTGCTAAGTCTATTAAGTGTAGAGTCTAATTATCTAGCTGTACCTTTGAGAGCTAACAGCTAGGGCAAAACAGAAAATCTCCATGGCATTAAAGCATTATTACTGTATTGCCTGAAGTACTAAAACATGAATGCGATGTAGCGGTAACACCAGTGCTTCTCACCAGAATTTCAATTAGCCTTAAATGAAAGTGTCATAATAGTGTCACTCGCTCTATGCAACACACCTGTTCACATCTGCCTTCCTATTTAGAAAATCAGTCTGATTCTAGAGCTACCATGTTTCTATTGAGACTGACAGATAAACTGGAAATTTAGACTGTAGCATTTCAGAATTCAGGTGAATCCTAACCAATCACACATGCCTATACTGGTGATCCACTGACAAAAATATTCAAAATAATTATGTAGCCCAAGGCTAAAACTAAGCAGATTAGGTCAGTTATTGCCTGAGTAACAGGCAACTGTTCTGAAACATGTTTACTGGACAACTGAACTTTGTCACAAACTCGTTATGACTTACTCATCAATGGCATTATACAATGGGGATGTATCTTGTACATAATAACTCCCATGGTTGGACTCGTATTTTAATTTTTCAATAGAGAATGAATTAGGAGGCTTATTATGCAAAAATATCATATGAGAGGATTAATCAAGAACTACTATATTTGCATAGGACAGGGAAAGTATAATTTAAAAACCTTGATAAAGGAATCAGTTCAGACTTATCACAAAAGCTGTCCATAGTTGCTTAGAAAAGAAAAAATGTGGGTGTCCTCACAATAACAGACTGTCAAAAGAAAAAAAAGAATGACTTTGGCTCTGCCCATTACATATTCAATCCCACTATTATGGTTTATCCAAAATATTATTTTTGATGAGATTAAACATCACCACCAAATATATCCAGACCTAATGGAAGATTAGCCACATTTAGAATATTAATAATTCTAAATAGTGACTAATAACATTCTGTCTTTATTTTTTATTTTAAAAAAGTCATTACTCTGAATTGAATCCAGCAAGTTCAGGAAGCTTTTAAAAGTATGTTATTGACATTCTTTCAACTCAGTGAGAAATGTTTATAAACTCAGACTGAATAACTATTTCTGAAAAATAGGCACCCAGCTAAGACAAACCATTCTCAGTTTGAAAATAGGTAACTTGGCTTTTTTCTAATTGTCTTATAGATTTCCCTTGATATATCATGTCTACACATAAGAAGTAGTATGGCAGTGTGCATTAATGACTTGCAACCACAGCAGCTTAGCTGCCAAATGTTGTCTATGACCATCATGACAAAGTAATTATCTGAGAATCAGACAACTGGATATGATTCAAAGCAAACTCAACATTAAATTACAAAATTTAACCTCACCACTTAATCAAGATGCTCTGTAACTAACTCTAGCTAGCTATCATCCCAACCCATAAGCTCGATGACTCGGTTAGACATACTGTATAACAGATGTCCAACATATAGCTATGAGCCTTAATCATAAATATGATGTTTTTGTTTGGCATGTAATAGCAGAGAACTTGTCCAGTTTCAAGCAAAAGGCTTGCTGCTCTTAGCGGAAAGAAAAGTACTTTTAAAACATGACCTATCTTTCTATCTATCTAGTTTATTGAGGAAAGATTCAAAGAACCACCACTAATTTGCTATCAATGATTCATTACCCTCATTCACTAAGTATCCAGATAGTGAAGCCCAAGAACTTATTTTTCAGACTGCTCTATTTTATTATAATATTCAGTTTTAAACTAAAACTTATTTATTTCATGTAAGCAATCTTTAAGATAAAATATATTATTGAATCACTGAGCTATTATTGTATATAATACATGCAGTCAAAGAACAATCTGGTGACACCTTAAAGACTAACAGCCCCCAGATTATATTATAGGTATGACCTTGTGAAGTATGCATCACTTTATCAAAGAGAACTCAATGCTTTTGTAGTCTGCAATGTACTTGCTGTATATAGAATATACTACAAGTGTATTATAATAAAAGTGTGCACTTTAATTATTAAATATTTAATAATTATTAAATATTTAATTATTAAATATTTAATTATTACATGTATGTATGTAAGTATGGATGTGGAAATGTGTGCCTAGTCCTGCTATTTTCTGGGGTTAGAGATTTGTTTATAAATGTGGAGATATATTCTGTGTTTGAATGTATTCTGTGTTTCTGTGCTTTATGTGATTGTATCAATGGAGGCTCATTCAGTTTCACTGCACACATGCTGTGCATTGACAATAAAGATTTGAATCGAAAAAAAGGATACTGAAGATTTTGGTGAATTTTTTTAGTGGCGATGAGAGATGCGCTTGCCAGGAGTTTCCACTCTACTCAATGGGTCTTCTATTAAGTGCCAACTCCTGTCACATACAGACGCAGCATATTTCATTTTACTGAGATAATAAAAGTGGGTTTTATTGACAATTTCAGTCTTGAAAGAGGTATCAGTTGTCCTTTGGATAAAAGTTTGCAGACAGTTTCCTTCTTGAAACAATTTTCAACATTAGGCAGAGATTAGAGAAACTGCTATTATCCTGGAGTTATTCAAAGAGAATTTTGAATATAATTAAGCGACTTTTTATCTAACTGCTGTTATCCTGTAGTTATTCAAAGAGAACTTTGACTATAATTAAGAGACTTTTTATTTAAATGCTATCATTTTGACATTTTAATCATGTCATTTAAAAAAACTTCCTGAATCCCAATATTTAAATAAGTATCTATAGAGTAGGAGTGTCAAACTCAAAGCCTGTGGGATGAATTTGGCTGTGGTGCCGCTCTGGAAATAGCGAAGGACCGACCCAAGGTGTCTCTGCCAGAAAAAATGGAGCTCAGGAGGGCTGCTGTTTTCATTGGAAGATGGTTGCAGGAGGTCGTCACAGCCAAAAACAGAGCTCGTGAACCCATTTCGCTTTTAGAGTGCTCGGGCCACCACAGGTGCTACCAACACGAGTGACATTGAGCTGGCCACGCCCACCCAACCCATGTCAAACACAACCCTGATGCAGCCCTCAATGAAATCAAATTTAACATCTCTGCTATAGAGCAAGAAAAATATATAATAGAACAGCTATTATATTTATAATTATTTTTTATAAAAAAGATACACTAAAATATATCTTTACCACAATAAGAAAATACAATATTATTGGTGGCTCATGCTACTTATATATGTTCTGTATATCTGCCATTGACACTTAGAACAAAATTTACACAGAAAGCCCTTACTGAAAACAGTAAATTAAACTGTTGATTTAAAGGACTGATATGGAAAAAGATACAATATGCTATTAATTAGATATACATCTGGATGGTAGACTATAGATGAGTCTTGCCTTCTTAAACATAAAGCAATAAATAAATAAGACATAGACAAGCATGCTGTAGGAATAGGCAATAGCAATATTTCAAATGTTTATTTTAGTGTTTAGAAAAATGATGTTAGAGCAACCTCCTAAATACCAACCAAGGCGGCTTTAATGTTTTAACTGGTAAGCAAGTTAGTATAGTTCAATTATAAATCTTTAGGGATGGGGCAAAGGTTACTAGTGCCAGGAAACTTTTACAGGAAAAAGGCCAATAATAGAATTAGAACATTTTGTTTAAAACAGGATTTTAAAAATACTACTGCTGTGTTTTGAAAGCATGTCATTGCTGATGATTACAATATTGCCTATTGAATAAATAAGAGATTCTGGAAACACACACACACACCCACTTCCCAAAACCTACAGTTTTTGCTATCTGGGACTGCTTGGATGAGGTCTCCATCGCATCGTAAAGGACATTTCTCCTTTACAGCACCAGATTCCTGCTTCGATAAAATGAGCTTTGTTTTTTCAGATTGCTAGCTAGGTACAAACCCAAAAGAAAGCTGCTAATTTCTATACACACACTGACATTCAGTGGGAGAAGGCATAGGAAAAGGCGTGGTTTAGGACCCAGAAAGCCTCGTCAAGGCGGTACTTGTGCAGATTACTGGGAGACTTTAAAAGGATCCAGTTTTAATTCTGCCTCTAATCTCCGCAAAGAGCCGCGCTTCTCTCGACGGCTCCAGGTTGGGTTCGAGCCTCGCCGCGGCTCTGGATTTTTCGCTCGCTGTTCCCGCCAGAAACTATGTCGCCGGTTCCTTTGCCATGGAAGAAAAAGTGATTTCAGATGCTCGAGCCTGAGATCGCGGTATAAAGGACGGGGGTGGGCAATACCCAAAATGAAGACCTTGATGGTAAGTCCGTGGATCCCAGATCGGCGCGAGGACTTGAAAACGAGACCGTGAAATCTAGCGTGGGAATTGGCGGGCGTTCTCAGAGAGACTCGCAGGCAGGCTGGATTTTTGTGATTTCAGCCGGGGCTGGTGGGTGTGCTACCGATGGGCGTTTGGCAAAAGCCGCAGGAAGAGGCGAACAACTTTCCTTCGCTTGCCTTTCTTTGGGAACCGGGGGGGGGGGGGAGGGCGGGCAGCGCAGCGTCGGGATCTGGGGTTGGTGGAGAAGAAGAAGCCGGTTTGCAATGCAGGGATAAATTAATCCTAAAAGTGGCGAGGATAAAATTTTGGTCCTTCGAGTCAGCGAACCCCCAACCTACCATTTATGCATGTGTACATGTGTTCCATCATATTCACGCCTTAATTTTGGAGCGAGAAGGTGAGTTGCCAGTCCGTAGGTTCCAAACGCAAAGCCAAAACTGAGAGGTCGGGCGGGGATGCCAAAGGAGAGGTGGGCGAGCCCCGAGAGGGGTGTGGATAGGACACACACACACAAAAAAATGGGAGGTAGGAGGGCTAAGAAGCGACGGAAGAGGAGGAGGTTGCAACCTCCAAGTGCACTTTTCGGGTTTTGCTTTGGAACTTGCAAAAAATGCTAATGAGTATAGGCGCGCGCGCGCGGGGCGGGAGGGTCTTGTCGCCCCAGTTGCAAAAACCACCTTCCCCGCGTCCCTCAGCTCCCCTTTATTTCGAATTTATCAAGAAATAATAATTTTTTTAAAAAAGCAGCAATAACCCCTCCAGCTCTTCCAGAAGAAGTCCAAACTTCCACCGCTTGAGAGCCAGTTCACTGAGGGGGCGGCGAGCATCGGGGTGCGCGCGGCCTGAGGTGGAACAGAGAGGAGGACGGGCAGCCTCGCTGACAATTCAAGCCGGCCAAGAATCCGTCCGGCCGTTTGCGGCATTGCCTAATTGCGAGGAGAGGGGGGTGGTGGTAAAACCAAGAGGGAGGCAGCCTGGCAAGGCCAAGAGCCGCGGGGAAGAGGGAGGTCTGTGGCGCTCCCTCGTGTAAGCTCCGCGGGAGAGGAGAGTCCCCGGCGGCCGAACCAGTGTTACTTTGCCGCCGCCGCAGTCCGCTGTGCTGTTGAGGTCCGGCGTTTTTTTCTCACTTGCTGGCCTCTCGCCAGCTCGGCTCAGCCCTGACCCCGAACTGCGTCTCCGGCGGCTTCTCAGCCTCTCTTTGGCCCTCCTTCCTTACAGCGCCATGGGCTGGCTGTGTCTTTAGCGCTCACCACCATGTGCACGAGCTTGTTGCTTATGTACGGCAGCATCGGGAACAGAGGCGGCGGCGGCGGCAGCAATGACGGTGCCGGCGGCAGAAGGGCCTTGAAAGAACAAGTCCAGCAGCAGGTGCCGCCGACCACCCCGCTTCAGAAGCCGGAGAGCCAGCGGCCCTCGGGTACAGCCTCCCCGCGACCCTTTCCCGGCCTCGCCGACCGTCTTTTGGAAGGCTACATCAGCGTCCTGGATCACAAGGTGAGCGCTAGAGAAGCCGAGCCGCGGAGGTAGGCGCCAGGCGGGTTGATTGACGTTTGAGATTGAGCCTCTCTCTTGCCTCCAGCTTTTAAGGTGATAGATTGAATGGGGGTGGGGGTGGAGCGAAAGGAGGAAGATTGAAGGGTCAGAAAGGAAAGATGTTAGGCAGTATGTTCTTTGCAGCCTGGCAATCCGGAGTGGAGGTTTCAAAGGCGCCTTCCTCTTTTCTGACATGTTGACTGCTTTAAAGAGAAGCAGTGCTGTTTGATGTTTTTAGCAGCCCAAGAGTCTTTTCCTTCCGCATTCTGGATAATCGCAATATATAAGGAATAATGGTGCTTTCAACGGCAGGCTTGAAGAGACTCTAAAGAGCATGTGCCACATCTCTCCCACAGGTTGTTACAGATGAACCTTTAATTTGATAGCAATGTTAGACTGGCTTCTGCTTCATTGACAGATAGTTTACAGCATTTTCTGTTTCCTTGGAAATATTTGCCCTGCTCTCAAAGGTCAAGCCGCCACTCAGGCAGATCCTAAATTGTCAAATAGATAAATAGCTTTGATCACTCTGCTTTCCTGGAGTGGTCCTACAAAAAGAGGGCAATTTTTAAAAGGGACCTCTTAACTTTTAAAGCATCCTTTATGAGCCAAAATAGAAGGTTTCTGTTTCTTGGAAGAATAACATCCCTGATGCTGAATTTTTTAAAAACATTCTCTGGTAGATTTGACACTGTTGGCATTCAAGACCTTAAAGAAAAAATAATAATATAAAATTACATGTTTGTTTTAAAAAAATCGTACATGTTGATTAAAAAGTCAGAGTGAGTTGAGTATGTAAAGTAATTCTCTATGTATTCCTAAAATAGCCAGCACTGAAAAAAAATCTGGATGCCTAGTCTAGTTCAGAAAACTTTTAAGATACTTTATTTATTTTAGTTTATTTTGGAGATTTCAGAAACATGCTCTATTGGTACAAGAGATGCTGAAAAAAGCTTTATTTAACAATTTATACCCTCTCTGTGTGCCTTAAAATAATTTTAAAAGTTCAAAAATAGGAAAGAATAGTAAAACATACATTCATTACATTAATATGTCTCTTGAAAGTAACTGCATCTTAGTGCTAAGGCTCAGCAGAAACCCAGCAGAAATGATACATCTGCTTTTTTAAAACTACTGGGTCCATGCTCTCTTCTTTCTATACCATCTCTACTGAATCATTTTAGAAGAATGTAGAACCAGATTATTTGCAGTGATAAAGAGTTCAGAAAGAAGAGTTTAACCATTTGTATGCTGTTGCAAGGAAAACTTCCTAAGCATCTCCATGTTATTCCTCCTGAGTTCAGAGTAAGCCCAATCAGTATGGAATTTCCAACCAGTAAGAACTGCTTATTCCAAGAAGTGTGTTTGTGGAGTGTGGTGGTATCAACACCCTTTTCAAATTCAAATTCAAATTTTATTTGTCACATGCACAATCATACCTGGTACAATATGCAGTGAAATGCTTACGCAGCCATTCACAACCACAGGTAAGTTAGGCAGTGCACGCAGTGCTTTTTAAAAATGAAATAGTGTTTTCTTAGCGCATTCATTTGCAGACTGTTCATGTAATGTTTTAATCTTTGCTACAGAGGTAGAGTGTTTTCTGCTTAGAGTCCTGTACCATTGAAAGAATACTGCCTAGGAATTAAAGATAAGTAATAGTCTAGAGGTCAACTAGACATAAAAGATGATGATGATGGTGATGATAATCGTCATCTAAAATACTTTACCTATAGCCAACATAAGGATTTTTATATAATTTCTAATGATTAGTAAATGTTGCCCATGGAATAGTAATGCTAATTGAAATAGTTCTGTTGATAACTTTAATTAGTATTATTGCTTCTTGATATCATGATGTTCTGTTGTTGAGTTATCTTAGTTTTGTTTCTTCCTCCATTGATAAAGTGAAGCTTTAATTGATCATCTGTCATTCTGTCTTTTTTTTAAAAAAACACCAAATTGTATTTAAAAAACAACAACCCAATACTTTAATAGAAGTATTAAAGCAAGAAAATCTGTAACTTGGACTATTCTTCATTTCAGAAAAAAATAATCTTAAATTTCATTTTGCTTGTTTAGAGAGTTTGATGAATAAATTTGCTATCACTAATTCCACCTTCAATCTCAACCCAAAGCAGCAAGAACAATGATTGGTGAAAATAAAAACAAAAGACCATTTAATCAAAGAATACTTAAAAGCATTTATAGAACTCATCATATAAGTTTTTTCAATAAATCAAATAACTGGGAGAAATTCTCAGAAAATATTGAAATTAAATGACACTAATCACAAAAGAATTTAAATGTTTCATTCTAAGTGATAGGAAAGAGTACTAATTCCAGATAAAAGAATTAGTCTAAAAATAATGATTCTGGAGACTGTGTTGCAGTGTTCCATCCCAATTTAAGCTGTTTATTATTTACATTTATAGGCTCTTTGTCAAAGTACCATGATTAATTTCTGTGAGTCATATTTCAAATATCAACAGTTGCATCCATCTCTATAAATTTGATCCAATGAAAATGGAATTGCTTTTTCCACATTGAAGCCTCAGTGTGAGTAATTTAACAAAAATGAGGCAGTCTTTATTGAAAAACACAAAGTGATGCTGATAATTTGCAAGTCTCTTATACAGAATTAATTTTAAAAATAAATGTTAGTATTATTCCTTAAAGGGAAAATTCTTTTTATTCTAAATTAACTATCATTTTTCCTGAGTCCAGATTTTCTATTTCTTTATGAATCAGTATTTAAAGAACTGGCAGTAAAATCACTTTGCATAGAAATTGTTTTGGGAAAAGAAATCCTTCATATATGGTATAAGTCAAGATAAGCATTTTCAATAGAGAGCATACTAAGAAAAGTTCTGAGGACTTAGATATTTTCTTAAATACTTTCACTGAATAAGATAGCCAGCATATAATATTTAATTAGAAAGCAATGTTATGCGTAGAAACAGTATTGTAATTAAGTGTGTGATGAAATGTTTGCAAATAGTTTGTTCTTCCATATTCTTCCATGATATTGAAGAACACTGTTGGGTACATAATTATTTTGTGTAAATCAATGAGAGATATTACTAGTATTTGAGAACAAAGAATATACCCTTTATTCTGTTCTGTGGAGACCGATTTGTAACAGTTATAAAGCAGAGTTTGAAAATCTATTGAGAGTTGCTGCTTCATCTCTTTTCTGATACAAGATAAGTCCATTACTTAGCCAGTGATAGAATATATCACCTATTCAGTTCAAAGCTTTACATCAATTCAGTTTTACTCTGGAGAGTGAAGATTTTCAAATATAGCAGAGATGTTATAATATTGAGAATATTAATCCAATATTTTCTGGATAACAGATCTACCCAAGAGACTTTTCTATTCAAGAAAAACCAATTGAGATATATTTGTATGGTTGTTAATCTTTTTCTCAAACCTTTCTCAATCTGTTTACTATTGGTCCATTAATATTTGTTTATGAGAGACAAATAGTTTTTGTGTTTTCTTAAATAGGAAAAAAATCCTTTTAAAGAAGTAAGTAGTGAGACATAACTTGCTTTCTGTTAGATGTAAAAGATGTAGCACAAAAGGAAATGGATTTGAGGCAAGGCAAACTAAATGTCACAAAGGTGTTTTTTCTGAAAAACTGAAGAAGCTTCTTGGACAAGAAGTGAAACATTTTTAAAGAAAAATAAAAACAATCAAGAAAGTCATTTGGAAAAAGCTCCTTTGGGACAATCAGAGATTGAAAATCTTCGTAGACATGTGGTAGACTATGAAACAAAACAAAAAATAATGATATTGATGTAGTTACTTACTAAGCACATCTAAATTATATTAAAGTAACAAAATATCTTTACAATCCCCAAGGCATGTCACAACTTTTGAGCACTCCTGATGTTTGGAAATTGAAATTTGAAAAATTTGGCATGCTTTGTGGCATGGAAAACTGCAATATATTTTTAAAAAAATTATAGATTTTATAGTTACCAACTGGAATAGAAACAGTTAGAAACAAGGAATCAGATATTACTCATGTGATGTAATCAACAGAACTGCCTACTTCCAAGTTTTCTGTGTATCTCTTAGAGCTACAAAGTATGAATTGCTATGTGAAAACTAAGCTAGAACAATACTTCAAAAAGCTGAAATCAGCAATTGGTGGAATGTTTTTGCTTCTTTATTTCTTGGTAGTTAAGACTTCATCTAAGGGTAAGTCTCTGCATAGCTTTAAAAAAATGGTACTAGATTTTTATCCCTCCCTTTTTATATACTGCTCAAGGGTGTGAACATACCTCGTACTCCTTCCTCCTTCTATTTGCCCCATAACAACATTGCAAGCTCAGTTGGGCTAAGAGAGAATGACTGGCCCAAAATCAGTCAGCTGACTTCCATGCCCAAGGTAGGAGTAGAACTCACAGTCTCCTGGTTTTCTAGCCTGGTGCCTTACCAACTACACCAAACCAGCTCTTTAATAAAACAAATTTGTTGCTTGTAGAAGCTATAAATAAACTTCATTTTGAGGTCATTTGATACTGAATTGAATTATTTCTGTTTGTGCTAAGCTCATTTAATTTAGAATTTAAAATTAATTATTTTTAAAAGTAGGAAAATATCATTAAAGGATAATTTCACCCTACTGTCAATTATCTTATAGGTTAGTGCAGGGGTGGGCAATGGCTGGCTCAGGAATTCTGGGAGTTGAAGTCCACGAGTCATGAAGGAGCCGTAATTACCCACCCCTGGGTTAGTGTCTTTTATACACTCATGAAATCTTTGCATAATACTGATGTCTCTCGCTTTATTCTATAATGTTTTTCAGTTTTGCAGAGTGATCCATCTCCAAGTATTAACTAGGACCAAATAAATCAATGATGCGATATTTGATAGGTTTACTTGAACATGATTTAATAGAACTTTGAATATCCCATATACTTAGGATTGTCACTTGTGTTCATTTTAAAGAAATATTATACAGTATCATATTTTGCAGATAGAAATTTGAGTGTTCTTTAATGAAATAATTTTTCTAGGCGTCTTTCCTAACCCTGCTGAGTAATTGGTTTATGCATGACAAAAAAATTCACTTTCTTATATGTCAAACCAGTAAAAAAAAACCACTTAGAGAGAATATTATTGTCTAATTGGTAGCTAGAAATATTCATTTCCCATTGTAACATCCAATGTTCTGTTATGCAGATTGTTCTGAATGAAGGTCATTGACATTAGCATTGAAGAAAAATGGGGGCCATTACATGTTTTGAACTATTACAATATAATAATTTGTAATCAGACTTGAATAAAAACAAGAAAAAGCATTGATTAACTGTATCAGAACATGAAATTAAACTAAGTGGCTAAGTTGTATATAATGCTGAAAAGCTTTGACCAGCAGTGTCTATCTGCAAGTAATTTTTCCCTCTCTCTGTGGCTTCCCATGCACCCTAAAAATCTGTTATAGAAAGGTAGTAGCTCTCATGTGTCTATTAGGGAAAAGAAGAAAGAAAAAAATAAAGAAGCAGAAGTCCTCTTATGGAATGGTAAATAGGATATTATCATACCTTGCAAGTTAATTTCAGAGTTTAGCTGCTTAGCATTGGCTGTTAGAATATTGAGTACGTACTATTGCGTTCTAAATGGCCATGGAATTTCTTAATTATGAGCCCTCTGCCAAATTCTTCATATGCTGCAATCTTTAACAACATAACTGCTGACCGAATACAGGGAGCAACTAAGCATACAATCGCTTCATTGCCTTTCCAGTTGTACAGGTCCTAATGAATCATTGAGACCCTTCTGTTTTCATTTAAAATCTTAACCATGTGATCCCAGGCTTCTTTTTGTTCTCCACAATATTATTTCCATTATTTCTTTGAACTGGAAAAATGGCATTCACTTCATTTAGGTTTTTGTTTAAACTTTCACTCTGTATTAAGTAATAACATTCTACCAGAATGGAACGGAGTTAGAAGGTTGTACCTTTAGCTGAATGCCAATTCTCATTTCATAGCAAACTAGCTGTCAATCTAGACTTTGCCCCAACACTATCATCTGAAGTTTTTTATTCATTATTGGAACAATCAGTATAAAAATATGATCTGTGTGCTCTGCATTTATAATTCTTTGCTGGTAATCATTTCCTGTCTAGAATCATATCTGTAAACATGACAGATTTCTTATTTGGTTTATTTGAATGCAAAACATGTATTATTTTTCTTAGCAAGAGGGTTGCTTTGAAGGTAACTTTAAACTTAAATGCCATTTTTAAAGATGGATGAGTATGTGGTAAAGTGACACAATTAATTAAGTGTGTGATCACATCTCTCCAGTAAAAGTAGAGTCACTGGTAGCAGTCGATTGAACAAGCCTGTATGTACAATTCAGGCAGGGAATATGATCAAGGCAAGATGCCAGAATACATCATTTGACAGCAACAAGATGAAGTAGTAGTTCACATTAGTCTGATATAAGAGCAAGATCCCAGAGACTCTACATAATGTAGAACCAGTTCCCATATTTCATCTTGCTACTATGTGGAAGGAATTTCATATTATTCTCTCGTGGCTAGTCTGAAAAAGTCTACACTTTTTTCCCCAATGGCAATAACTTGTGTGCATCTTGTTCCATTCCTCCCCCATTGTTTAATTGTAAATTATTATTATGGTTATTTATTGTTTTCATGCTTACTGGCGTTTAACATTTGTAAACCACCCAGAGTCAACCTTTAGGTGAGATTGATGGCATACAGGTCTAATAATAAATAATAAAATAAAATAAATAGATGTCGTTAGTTTAGTAATGCTATATATACACACTAAAAAGATAATTACAGGCAATTAGTCTCCAGGTACATCATACATTTGAGATAAAATGTTATTCTAGATAAATTCATAAGTCATGGTATGGCTTAGTCATATCTACCTACATGTCTTGGAACATCCTAATTACTGGAAATGTACAGAGAGGAACAAATGGAGTTACAGCTAGTCCTTGACTTACAGCCATACATTTAGTGACCATTTGAAGTTACAATGGCACTGAAAAAAGTGATTTATCACTGTTTTTCACATTTATGACTGTTGCATCATCCCTGTGATCACATGATCAAAATCGGGGTGCTTGACAACTGGCTTATATTTATGATGGTTTCAGTGTCCCAAGGTCATGTTTAAGACCTGTGTATAAAATTAAGCTAAACTATAATATAATCATAAATGAGGCATTTTAACCATTATGAGGCATTTATAGAGTTGACAATTTTTTAAAGTATAGGTACTCTTGACTTACGACCATAACTGAACCCAAAATTTATGTTGCTGAGCAAGACATTGTTGAGTTTTGTCCCATTTTACAATTTTTCTTTCCACATTTGTAAAGTGAATCACTGCAGTTGTTAAATTAGTAATATGGTGTTAAGTGAATATGACTTCCCCATTGACTTTGCTGTCGGAAGGTTGCAAAAGATGCTCACATAATCCTGGGACATTGCAATCATAAATATGAACCAGTTGTCAAGCATCCAAATGTAAATTATGTGACTATGGAGTTGATGTGATGTCATAAAGTGTGAAAAATTGTAAGTGACTTTTTTCAGTGCCATTGTAACATCGAACTGACACTAAGTGTTGTTAAGTTGAGGACTACCTGTTTTGCTATCATTTTGCTATTAACATGTTCATGTTAGCCTAAGTATAATTATGTACAAATGATGTCATGATTCTCATGAAACTAAGACAAAGTACTCATTTAACTCATAATTAGTATAATCAACTCAGCTGGTGCTGATATAAGTTAATATGGCGGCTCAGAGGTCATTCTGAAAGTGAGGCTGATTCTTATATTATTTGCCTATGATTCTTTTTGCTGTTTTCCCTTATATTGCTTCAAGATTGATTTAATTATATGTATTAAATCATATGTTTATTAAATCATTTAATAGGCATCTTAAATCTGTTTCTTTGTTGTTCCATCTTGGAGTAAAATTGTATGCAAAAGTCAAATTGTAACATTACAATCTAAATGCACACAAAATTTAAAAAGTCAAAACAATAGTAGGACCCTTTAGAAGTCATTGATAGGAATTTTATGAAAACTTAGGAGGAATGGAATCTAGAATCCATGGTGGTACAGTGGTTAGAATGGAGTTTTTTAGCTAACTTTGCCCACTGCTAGGAGTTCAATCCTGACCAGCTCAAGGTTTATTTATTTATTATTATTATTATTAATTTAATTTATATACCGCCCCCTCTCCCAAAGGGACTCGGGGTGGTGTACAGCCATTAAAAACATACAAGGTAATTAAAATCCAATTAAAACAATTAGATTAGGTTGACTCAGTCTTCCATCCTTCCAGGGTCGATAAAGTGATTGTCCAGAACGTTGGGGGCAATATGCTGACTCTGTAGACCGCTTAGGAAGGTATACAAATCTAAAGCTATCTAAGACTATCTTAGGGATTTTTTTTACAAAGTCATTTCACAAAGAGCTGCTTCAAAAGCTGTGTTTTGTGTATCTACTTATCTGAACTTTTTTCTTTGGTGGAACATAAAGATGATAGAAGATTTAAAAATAGTCTTATATTGGCAGCTAGCTCACTGCTTTCAGATATGCTGGCTCAAGATATTTAGCGTTTATAAATCCAAACAGGTTAGGAAATTTTGGAAAGACATGTTGGTATTTTAAACTGGTTGGTGTGCTTCAGAAGTCTTAATTTTAGGGAGAAAGAATTTGATTAACATTTTATAATCAGTCTGAAATATATTTGGCCATCTTGCCTTACACATAGGAATTTATTTATTTATACAATTTATAAACCACCTCAATCCATATGGACACTAGGTGAGGTTCCCTGTCAATCAATATCCAGGAAACAACACCATGTAAACAATAAAAAAGTAATCTAATCAAAGGCCATTAGGGAAGAAACCACACACCAACCAAAACTGGCAAGGCAACTAGCAAACTTAATTTTCCCATACATTTATAATATTAGCAATATAATAATCATCAGGAAAACAATTAAGCTCAAGGAACAATTAAAGTTCAACCATTCAAACCTGAGCTCTATATGTTTTTTATTTCTGGATTAGATGTATAGGTTTCACTTGTTGGGCTTGTGGAGTTATGAAAACTTCTAATTAAAAATACCGTATTTTTCGGTGTATAAGATGCATTTTTCCACCTCCTAAAAGTGGCTGAAAATTGTGATGTGTCTTATACATCGAATACGTTCCCTTCCCCCAGCCCCCAGAGGCATTTTGCAGGCCTTCAGAAGCCTCCACAGTGCTCATTTTTGCCAAAAAAAAAATTGACGAAAAACGGGCCAGTGTTTGGTAAAAATGAGCCCTGTAGAGACTTGTGTAGCCCTGCAAAATGCCTCTGGGGGCTGGAGGGAGGGAATACAAGACATCTGTGGGGGTTGGGAGGTAAAAACAGCCCGATTTTCATCTGTTTTTTTGGCTTCCAACCCTCCCCCCACGTGTCTTGTATTCCCTCTCCCCTGTCCTCAGAGGCAATAATCTTCATTATTCTCTTTCACTCTTCTTATTTTCTTCCCAGAATCACTCAGCCTTTATAGACTTCCAGCATTTCCAGTTTTGAGTATTTTCTGTGACATCAAATGCCTATTTTTTAAATAAAGTTTTTTCCCCATTTTTATAAACTTGTAGATCCTACCTAAGTCTGCAAGCACTACTGTGAGAAGATGATGTCACATTTGTTCACATAATGATTGCAATTGTAAAGTTTGGTTAATTAGCTGTATATTTACCAAATTTCCAAGATTTGTGATAGGAGTATGATATATAAACTGCAGACAGCATAATAGTTTGAATAAGAAGAAAATGGACATGGATACAAGCTTCTCTTTAGATAATTTCACATCTCAGTTTTGAATGCATTCTCTTTTATAACATTAGCTAATTTTGCCAAGGTTTAATAGGCAAACCATCCATCCTTTCCAAATACAACTTCTTTTTCTTATTTTAATCTTCCAAAATCTAGGTGCGTCTTATATTCCAGTGCGTCTTATACACTGAAAAATTTGGTACATCATATTGTATCAAATCATAAGATAAAATCAGGAGAGGTAATCAGGGTTTTTAAAAATCTCCTTTTAGATAAAGCAATATCAAAAAAGTAATAAATAAATTGTGCATGTTTATGTGTTGTAATAATGATGTGGGGATTTTTTTTTACTTCTGATTGCTTTTTGTAACCACTAATGAAAAAAATAGCAAAAACACAATTATGAAAAATGTTATTTAGTAAGAAATTGTGTGAAAAATTGATATTGGTTCAAAGCATCCAGGTTTTCTTTGCTTGCTATGGCCAAGTGACCCCCTGTACAAATGTGTTTTAATGCATGTTAGATTTATTACAGCTTTAGTACTCATAAAATAAATACTTTGTAACATCTGTCCTTTGCCTTATATTAAATTTGAATAAATTTTGCCCTTTGGTTATAGGAAGGTTGAAGTAGACGAAACAATTATAATAACACTACTTAGCACATTAATCCTTGTAGCTTTCTCTAAGGGAAAAATAACATTCAACCCTCCAGAGCTGAGGAACATATACTATAGATGAGGCATGGGATAAATAAGGAAAAAAAGTGGAAATTATTGTGATTGGGAAATTGTGATAAAGTATCCTAAAAGGACAGGAATGTTTCAGAGATGGGATTTGTTTTCATGAAACATTCTCTTTCCAGTTCTTCAAATAGTGACAAATAGAAACACAATAAAGTACTATTTTTTTACTGTTTCTCGGGGGCTCGTGTGAGTTATTCACCACAGAAGAACACTAATTATATAGGTTTATTTTAATTATAGACCTCACAAATATAAATATATTGTCTAATCTTTTGGGTCTTCAAGAATGTTTAGATTATTTAGATTATTACATCAAGTATACCACAGCTTCAGACTGGAGATTTCTAGTAAATCTTTAATGTAAGCTAGCTCTCCCTGAAAGAGATCATTATTACAGCTCAAATTGTTGACTGGAAGGCAGATCGTGGCTCATGAAATCTTTACACTTTGAAGAAAAGGGAGATTGTGCGATTTGCCACATGTACTTTGGATGGCTACTGCTTGTAAACAGGTTGCAAAAACTGAAGCTTTCGCTGTCAGCTGATGATGGAGCAGCTTGGGAAGCCAGGGATTCTATCTGTACCCCTAATCATAATATATCCTACATGGATATAAAGGTCAGCTGAGCCTCATTTCTTAATTGCTTTTGGAAATACTTTTCTACCCCTTTTTAAATATAAGGAACCTTTAGAACAGCAAGGTTGATGGCATTCACTTGAGAATAAATGGCAAAAGGGTGATTAGAGTGTTGTTTTTGAAAATTTATAAACATATTAAAGATTCAGATTGACTTGAAATGGGCTTTTCAAATTAATTGAATGAATCTTTCCTGTGGAAAACCTCTTGTGTTTACGGGACTTTAATGGTTGTGCACCAGAAGGACTTAAAATGAAGTAAAGATAACAATTAAAGGAACAGACAACCTATTTGACCCAAAGTAGAGGAAAATACCTTTAACATTGAATGTAGCAAAAGATATATGTGAACAATGAGCTCAGAAGTTAACTTCAAGAATAAGGCCAGAGAGGCCAAACTGAGATGGTTTGGATATGTGCAGAGGAGGGAGAGTGGTTATATTGGTAGAAGGATGTTGGAGATGGAGCTGCCAGGTAAGAGGTCAAAAGGAAGGCCAAAGAGGAGATACATGGATGTGCTAAAAGAGGACATGAAGTTAATTGGGACGAGAGTAGAAGATGCCAAGGATAGAGTTAGGTGGAAATAGATGATTAGCTGTGGCGACCCTTAACGAGAGCAGCTGGAAGAAGGAGAAGAAGATAGATAGATAGATAGATAGATAATATTCTGTGAATGGTGTTACAGAAGACAAACAAGTTCAACCAGGTAAGACTGAAATAGGTTTGAACGTGGATTTAAAATTACAGGCTACAAGACTGATCTGGACAAAAATGAAATAGTGGATGTACAAATGAAACCAGCTGATGTTGTAATAACTAAAAGGGACAACCAACCAACCAACCAACCAACCAGGAGAATGGCTGTGATAGGTTACTTATTTGCAAAAGAGATCTGTGAAACTTTTGAAAGTTTACTATATTACATGTATAGGAGTTAAAACCAGTATTTTTAACAACAACAAACTTTCCTTCTAGATTATTTACATATTTTGAAGCTTCTGTCAACTTTAATTAAAAGAGCCTGTTTCCCCCTTCTCAGTTTATGGTATGGTTGCTTAACATTTGTAACTTACTTACATTAACATTTTAAAAAGTCTTCAACTTACTACCGTAATAGAGCCTGCCTATTACAGTTGTAAGTCTTGACAGTCATAAAGTAAATCACCCACATGACCCATTGTTCGCTATGGGGCATTTTTGACAAAAAAATGAAAGTAAGATCTGGTTTTCAGCAAAACCATTCTAAATTGTAATCTTATAACTGCAGGATTCTGCAAATTGCAGTAATTGTCAAATGTCCAAAATGTCATATGACTGGGTAGGGGGAGGCATCTGAACTTGGGAACCGGGTTGTAAGTATGTGTTTGGGGGAATGTCTCATAACTTCAAATAGTTGCTAAGTGATCTGTCATAAATTGAGATCTGTCATAAATTAAATCATACGTGATTTGTCATAAATTGTGAAAATGCCTTTCTACTTATAAGATAGCAATTATCATAAATAATGACAAAAGTGATAAGTCTCCCCTTTTGCACAGGGGAATTTTAAGAAAATGGATCAAAGATCTAAGATTCCCTAGATAGACTCCTCATCTGTATATGGAATACTTGCTGAAACTCTCGTTTTGTTTTTTTCCACTTTACAGGGTTAAACCTATAAGGAAGGCAGGAAAGAAACATTCTGGTGTTGTTTCTAGCGGCTAGCCTAATCTTTATGCCCTGCTTACAGAAACGGTCCAGCCAGTCACATGATCCCCCCAGCCATGCCCACCAACCCACGCCCATAGAAACGATAGTAAAAAAATTGAATTCCACCACTAAATAGAGATCAAAGTCTGGTGATATTTGGGAGCTAGGTTAATCTATAGTCTATATTAAATCATAGAAAGTTGTTCGGAATAAACTTGCATTAAGTGTCTTGCATTTGCTTTATTTACTTTCTAGGCTGAATGGTTACTTTCTATCAGGCTTGTCCTTTCATTATGGCAATAGTATACAGTTGTAGCACAAAGTGACTAGAGTCAAGGTTATGATGTGCTACTAAGGGATTTTGGAATCCCAGCATTTAAATACTTTAAACAACTGCCAAGTTGAACCCCAGAGATTTACTAAAAGGTCAATGCTTTTCCTCATAAGCCAGTAACCTTTCTTTTTAATTATCTTTGTGGATTGCTGCAGTCTTTAGGTT
The DNA here is from genome assembly GCA_017656035.1 of Myanophis thanlyinensis. Taxonomy (NCBI): domain Eukaryota; kingdom Metazoa; phylum Chordata; class Lepidosauria; order Squamata; family Homalopsidae; genus Myanophis; species Myanophis thanlyinensis. Next base: position 11,148 of record JAEANM010000086.1, on the reverse strand, counting down.
AATGGAATTTACTAATCAAAAAGCCCAAACTGGAAATCCTGGTGTAGAACTGACAGATTGACTAGATGTGTGGTAAATACAAAGAAAGAAAAAGAAATGTTTGCATTATTGGCATATAAACATCATAAGCATTTCCTAGAAATACAGAAGAGTGCATAGTGTTGTATTATAGATATAATCTGTGCTCCTAAATATTACATAGATATTGCTTCGTGCTGCTCCAAATTTGTAAACAGAATACTTCATGTACTGTAAAACAGGATTATTTCTTGGACTCATGTTTTTATCTAACTCCCTAAGGATTCTGAGGATAGCATAAGTATTTTTACAAAACATACATACCGTACAAATATTACTTAGGGATCCTAAGAGCAGAAATTTAGGTTATTTGGTCGATGTAAATTTCTTAAAATAATTCATTCCTCCCCATCCCAGTTCAAGTTTTCGGTTGGATCATGTAGGAGCAGTTTTCTTATTTCCCTAGTCATTTTGGGTAAAGAGAGATTTGCCAATGGCTAATCTTTCATTTATGCCACTGACTTCATGGTTCATGTATTGAAAGCAATGACTCAAAAGTTGCTGCTGCTTTAATGGACTGAATCGGAGAGCTTTCTCTGTTTCTGGATAGATTGGTTAGGGAAATAACTCCATATCATGTAGTTATTAAAGCACACAAGTCTTGTCAGTCACAAAACAGAACAGAATATCTGGACTTCAGTTAGAGCTGAGATGGTGTTTTTAGGAACTACTTACTGGGTATGAAATGGGAAATTATTTGTAGCTTGAGAATTGTTTGTTTTTTTATCTTGAAGGAAATTACTGCATCCTACTGTTCTGCTGAACTTTTTGGAATTAATCATGCTTTGGTAGGTCCAAACCCAAAACATTTTTCTTTTTATGGGTTTTGTCAACACTGATCTGAAAGGAAATTATGAAGTATTTAGGACAAGTCCAGCGCATGTTGCCCTCCTCTCTTCTATATGATATATCTCAGCATATCTCACCATCTCGCCAACTTCTGATCTGTCTTGTCTTTCCCTTCCTATCAGCTGCTGCTGATGTCCATGTGATAAAAGAGACAAGCAGTTGGCCAATTATTATAGTTTGTCGCATGGTCAGCCAGATATTCAGACTAGATTTGGCATTTTTATTCATCCATGAAGTCTTTATCAAAGATGTGGATAGGCAGATGTTGTTTAAATATTATTACTATCTGTTCACAACAATGTGAATTCAAACCTACCAGTTATTTAGCTGATATTGGTCTTCATACATATTGAGTTCTTCTCAAGGATGACATAATGTAACAATATAGTATATGTTCAGATCAAAAGCGGCATGGCCTTTTGCAATGGACAGATGGAAATTTTGTCAATGTGCAGATATTCTAACTGCTGTCCAAAATGTTTTGTTATGGCATCAATTGTGCGATAACCACTGGGGCCATCATAGCTAATCTATGCCATAATCTTTCAGCTTCAGTTTTCACATCTTGATCCTTTGTGATCTTCTATTTTGATCTTTGTGATCTTTGTCTTCTAGTTTACTATGCTTTAATATTGCTAAATATTAATGATACACACTTTCTTTTTTTAAAGCCACGGTTAATTTTGATATGTTATGGGTCAAGATTTTATCAGTTTGTTTTTAAAAAATCCACAATATTTTAACTTGCTCTTCAGTATATGTTCCCACCAATTTTTCATAATACTGTCATAATTTTTATAGACGTTCTAGTGAATTTTTTACTGACTGTGTTGTATTGTTGTTTATAATCCGTTTGTGTGTCTTCTTACACCAGTTCCTTTTTTTAATGTTCTTTTTGTAAGCCACTGACAGATTTTATCTTTTCCACTTTATTATTATTATGGTTCATTGTACAGTTAGCCAGATGTTTAGTTAGGATTTGGCATTGTTTTCCACCTATTCATTATTGTTGAGTTTATAAGTGTCCAACTCCAGTAGGCTTAATGGAATTGGGTACACATGGATAAACCATGAAGCTTGTCTATAGATACTGGCACACAAGGGGCTAACTGTTGCCTTTTCATTTTCCATTACCTGTCCACATCATTGTTAACATCATAGGCACATTTAAGTTTCGTTCTTCAAGTCTTAAGAATAAATCCACATAAATAACATCCCTAAGGGGACTGTTGAAAAATGAAGAAAATGGAATACTATCAGCACCCTTGTCTTACGGGAAATCTAACAGCTCCTATTGAGTTCTTATTTCCCTGTCTTACGCAATTTGCTCGAATATTTCTTTAAATTCTCAGCAGGGACTTGTCTCTGCTGGGCCAGTATTTAATGCAAGACAAAGCTCTGTCAAAGTAAAGTTTGTGATAAAGAGTTGCTGTTTCTAACATAGTTGACAAGAACTGTTGAAACATAGTCATGATCCATTGTTATCCAAATTAAATAATTAAGGGATATTTCAGTTATTTTCAGTGTTCAAATTTTGCTCATGTTGAATATTAAAGGGATCGGTTTAGATACACTGTTTTATTTCTCAGTCAATTAATTAATTTATTACATGAGTCTACTTGGAAGTAAATCCCCTGAAGTCAATTGGACTTACAGCATCTAATTGACATAAAGGTTCAGCCTTACTGTTTGGACATAGCAGAGAACACATACAGATTATATTTTACAGCCTGGTCTTCACTTAATTATTTATGTGTCTTTGTATTTGTAAAAGCAGTACATTTTTAGATTTCTCTAGAAATAAACTGTAGTGATGTGTGCATCTTAACAATGAATGGATACAGTCTCACTGCATATTTTATATTATAAGTTTCAAATGTCACATGTAATCATTGCCTAGCCTTCACTTTTCACATTGTAAAGCTTCAGTCATTCTTCTAGCCTCTTTATGAGCTTCTTCAATGGTTGTCTATAAATTGACAGTTTATTTATATAGTAGATTTATATCCTGCCTTTCACTAAGGAACTCTTGGGAAGGATATATTTATCTGAACATAAACATCTTCTGCTAGTTCCAGTAACCTAACCCTTTCCCCAGGTGATCTATTAAATTGAATGCATCCTTTTAACCAGATAAGGAATATTGTTGGTATTATTATGATTTTGATGCAGATTTAAACTGAAGTTTTGAAAACTTGTTACAATAATGTGAGTAGAGGCAGTTGGCAGTCCATGGTACGTGCTTGTTGTTCAGATTTACTCAGTATAGCAGTGGCACTTCTATACCACTTCATAGTGCTTTACAGCCTTCTCTAAATGGTTTACAGAGTGGTTCATCCCAACAATCTGGATCCTCATTTTACTGTCTTCAGAAGGATGGAAGACTGAATCAACCTTGAAATGGTATGGATCTAGATACAATTTATTGCATGAAAGATTGAACTGGTTTTTACTCAAGGCATTTAAAAATGATTATTTAAAATATGAATTAAAGCAGCAAGTGAAACATATTGCTTGAAATCATTGAATATAAATAATTCCTTTCTATTAAACAATGTTTGAGCAGAATAATGAGCACTATGAATTAATCTTGGTTTATTAGCAATATAAACAAGATAAGAAATGGTTATCATATAATTTTCTAGTTTAGTAGTCATTGTTAGATTGCAGCACACTTTGGTGTAGCCAGTAACGTAAATGAATAGAGAGGATGAAAAAAGCTTCCTAAATGTAATTTCACATTTCACATGTATACGTTTCAATAAGGAATCCTTAAATAAAGATTTTTAAATTTACTTCAGTCTGATGAAAGTTTAGAATATAAAATATATTAGATCTTGTGACAATTTATAAACTATTCTACTGTATATATTCAGTTTGATTAAAGTATTGCAGGTGATTGCTAATGTAGAGACCATAAGTTTTTAAAAAAATTGTTTAAAAATGTATTTTAAATGTGTTTAAAAAAAACAATTTCCCAAATGTCTAGTCGGTTTTTTTTAACTGCCTAGACATTTGGGAAATTAACACATTTCATAAGATATGGATGTTCTAAAGCAGTGGTTCCCAAAGTTTTTGAGTCCATTGCCCCCTTGGTGCTACAAACTCATCCTTAGTGCCCCCCACCCCCATCCCCTATAAATAGCATTATTCGTAAAAAAAAATTCTACAGGTTCTGTGGGTGTGGCTTGGTGGTCATGTGACTGGGTGATCATGTGATTGGGTGGGTGTGGCCAACTTGATGTTAGAGAGGGAGAGGGAAGAGAAAGTGAATAAGATATAGTTGGATGAATGATGGATGGATGGATGGAT
>JAEANM010000085.1:0-49247 GCA_017656035.1 Myanophis thanlyinensis | reverse complement strand
TAATAATAATAATAATTTTTTTAAATGTTTGGTTGACTGAGTTTCATGTTTAATGAATAAAGTGTATATAATAATAATAATAAAATAATCCCAACTCTGTACAAATGGATCGCCCAGAGATTTTAGAGAACTTACGAAGTGAAATTGTTCAATTATCAAGAGAGAAAAGAAAATGAAACTTTTTCCCAAAATAGCATCTATGTGGCTTCCGTTTTAAAAAGGAATTGAAGAGGGTTACTGGAAATTATCACCAGCTTGCTTAAGATCCGTCCCAGGAAAAATGGTGGAAAATATGACTAAAGAAACCAAATACAGAAGGACATGCCTGCCACGTGAGAGGCAGAAACTCAACTCCAAGGAAGGCCGGAATTGGGCTTTATCGAGGTGGGCTGCACAGGAACAGAGTCTTGCCAGTGTCGTTGTGCCGTGTGAGCGAGGGAGGCATTTATTTGCATGAGCTGCTTCTGACACCCGTCTGGCTTCCCAGCTCTTGAAGAAGGCAGGAAGGCTGCTAAGGACGCTGGCCTTGCCATGTCTTCCTTCCACCAGTGGTTCCCTCACCAACCCCCAGGCTCTCTCGTTTGCGGTCCTTCTCTGAAACGAGGCCGTCTGATGGGACCGACGAGGCCCCCCTGGCCTGCCTCTGGAAAGGCCTGCCACCAAGGCCTAGCTGGGGCCGAGACTGCTGGCCTTTGGAAGGACCATGAGCCTTGGGGGAGGACGATGGGCATCCTTGCCAGGACAGGCCTTGTAAGGCCCGTCTGCATTCCCCACTGCTTTTTGTTGCTCTGATTTTGACGGTGGTTGTTTGTGCTCTTATCTTCTCCCATTTGCTTACTGGTTCCAGCCAGAGTCGCGACTACCTCAGTCAGTCAGCCACGCAAGTCTCTTAAATAAATACAAACCCTCCAGCCCACAAAACCCAGACGCTCCTTCCGAAGAACTCCATGAGATAAGCTCTTACAAATAACCAGTTATCAAAAAGGTTGTATTCTGAGCGATTCCTACTTTCCCATTTATTTATTTTAGCCTTTTCCCATGGATACGTACATAAATTATTCGACTTGGGGAACAGGATGTACTTGAAGGGGGTACCGAAATTATGCTTTCAGATGACGTTCGGGTTTCCTGCAACTGAAAACAAATACAGATATGAATTTTCTTACACATTTATTCTTGAAAAATATTTTAAAAGCCTCTTGCTAAAATTAGCAGGTAAAAGCTCAATTACTTCAAAACTGGAATTTTTGTAACCAACTGGTTTTATAATCAACTATTTTTAGTTATAGCAACATGAGGAAAATTAAGAATTTCACTCCTTCATGGTTCCACTTTGATTTTGTTTTTATTTCTCAAGCCCAGGATCATACAGGGAGCAAAGGAGGAGGGGAGAGGGATCACTGGATCTATGTATGGAGGCCAAAAACCAAAAGAAATTTGAATAAGTCCTACATCCCAGATGGAAACCTTCTGGGCCAAACACTCCCCATCATCTTGTAACAACACACCAAGGACAATCTGTCTTCTCTTTTCCAACTCATACATTTTTTTACCCAAAGGGAGAAACTGCAGCCCATCAAAACTCACACCTATAAATAAACTGGGTTAGTCAGAAAAGATAGTGGCAGGCTACTCCAAGTTTTCCGCTAGCCATGAGAGCCGCCAGGCTTCTCCTCTTAGTAACTGTTTCCAAATCCATCCAATAAACATTTTTCTCATCATTATTTATCTCATTTGCGCAGCTGCCCAACTTCCTTTGGATGTGGTTTTTAGAAATGAGACAGCCCGCCCAGGGAGAGCAGACAGGAAGCAACGAGATGAGCTCATTCTGTTTCATCGTCAAAGCCAGAATCTGGCCAGTCTGCCATGACAGATTTCCCTCCACCGTTTTTAATTTCCTGATGCATTAAGGCAGATCCTTCCTCAATTTCTTCCTCTGACTTTTAATGTACCTCGCCTGCCCAGCTACTTTGATTGTTTCCTAGGCAGTAAATCTTTCTCTCGTCCCCCAAGGTCCACCTCACTCTCATGTTCCCTTACAAAATGTCCTCATCCTTCGTTTTCTTGTCTAAATCTATAATCGCCTTTCTCTTATTTGACCAGCTCTTCTCAATTTTCTAACTAACACGCTAACTTTCAAATGGTTAGCAAGATGGGCTCTGGTTTTTATTCCACCTGCCATTCCTTCCAAATACGTATGTGCGGTGTTGGTTAAACAGGGGATGGGGACAAGGCCCATCCTGGTTAAAAGTAAGGTTTCCCTTGAGTGTTTAACTCAGTTTATTCAACTTATGGTCGTAACATACAAAAAAGGAAGAGAAAGAAAGTGTGCCTTCCAGATAAAATATAGCTTTAAATCCAGGGTTGTTGTTTTTTTTAAAAAAAGGAAATTAAAATTCTTTCCAGGAAAGCGTATTTATCTTGCTGGATCAGAATTTCACCGCTGATCCTGAACACGGCAGAGCGAAATGCAGCCCCCTGAATGGCTCCGGAAAGGAAGAATAGCACCCCGGGGTTGAGAGATGTGAGTTATGGTGATGGCAGTCCCGGGAGTGGAGCATGGAGATTCCCAGGGCGCTTCTCCATGGCTTTCTTGGAAGAAAAAAAGGGAACCATTTGCTGTTGCATCAAAGAGGATGATGCCCTTCTAGGCTTCCCGTCAAGGGCTGAGGGATTTCCGGGCGGCCAGGAAGAAGCACCTGGATGCTGCTAAGAGCTCTGAGAAAGACGCCTGGCGGGAGAGGAAGTAAAATGGAGCAGCCTTCACAGACATTTTACCTTGGCCTTTTCTTCAACTTTGGCTGCCTGTCTGCAAGCCGGGTGCCAAATGGAAGACCCTGAAAATGGAAGGAGGGTTTCAGTCGGTTGCTTGTCAGGTTTTTCCCTTCAGTGCTCTGCACACAGATGACCAACGATTGATCAATTGCCTTATCAGAAATTGTTCTGCCCGGCCATTTATGGGAGAGGGGAGCTCCCTTCGGACCCAGCCCCTTCACAGAGGGTGTCCTCTTTGCAAGCATCCCCACAGCTTTTCTCTGGGCAGTGGAGGGGGGGGAGGCGGGAGGGCTTCCCTCTGGGCCGGGCCTGGCAGCGCTCATACAGAAGATGCTGCCCTCTAGCCGGGCAGCCAGGAATTCAAAGGGGGATGCTTCCACTCCTCTGCAGGGGGGGGGGGGGAAGAGGCTGAATGGAGCTCAGAGGGAAGGGGGATGTGTCTCCGGGTGGAAGTTGATTTCCTGCAGGGTCCCAAGTACGGGACAAGGGTCTGATCCTTTTAGTATTACTGTAGCCGAAAACACAAAGGCTATTTGAGCGTTACTAAGCAAGCAGCAGCAGTAGCAGCAGCTTTATGGAAACAGAACTTGCTGTGGCAAACTGGCCATGAGGAATTGGATGCAACGAGTTGTCCTACCTAGACCCTTAGAGAAATACACAGTAGATATACATTTGGGGGGGGGGGTGTTGAGTGGGAATCATAGTTTGTTTATCCAATTATTTTTTTACTCTATTTCCGGTACTCCAGGTGAATTATCCAGGTGGAGGTTCTGTCTGGCATTGCATGTTGAGCAGGAACCTTGCAAACCGGCTGCGCCTCCTGTCCAAGACGCCCTCAGAGCCAGCTGTTGCAGACCTGAGAACAGCTGTCCTGCCCCCTCCCCTCCCCCAAGAAATGTAGGCCTCCTTCTTGCCACTGGAATTGTTGAAACAGACTTCCATTCCTCAAGGGTGCTGTTTTCAAAAGGCAACTGGACTATGTTTTTCCCTTGAGGAAGAAGACATTTTGCTTCTTATCCAAGAAGCTTCATCAGTTCTAAAGCGTCATCAGTCAGAACTGGGGAAGCTTCTTGGATGAGAAGCAAAAGGTCTTCTTCCTCAAGGGAAAAACATAGTCCAGTTGCTTTTTGAAAACAGCACTTTTGAGACAGCTGTGGACTGGATCACTGAGACTATCCACAGACATTTAGCCTGCCATTTCAAACACAAGCCACTCTTAATTCTCAAGGCTGGAATATTTGGGATCGGATGACAAACATCTGCCCACCCCAAACTCCGGTAATTCACAGGATCGGCTGTCTAGTTGGTTGGCTTACCTTGGAGATACATCTCTTCTCCTTCAGCGAACATCTGATTGCACTTATCACAGCAGGCACATGTGGGGTGGTAATGCTTTTCTCCAGCCTGGGGGGGTGGGGGAGAATGGGGGGAGCCATGAACGAGAGCCATCACTTCAGGGAGGGCGCAATCGCTTCCTGTCCCCTGAAATGCCAGGCCGGCCGTGTTAAAGAGCTGACCCCCGAGGAATACCTAAAACTGCTTCAACATGGTTTCAGGGGAAAGGCAGCTTACAATACGTCAAAATATTTAAAATTATCCCGGTTTACTTCGCAGCAGAGATACGGTCACCACCTTGCTTTACAAAAGAAAATAAAAAGGCTGGAACAAGTAATTTATCAAACAGACGTCAAAATGTGGAAAACAAAATGCTTTACTGTATTTCGAAACGGTGATTTTATCTCCCCACCCACCCCCAGTATGTTCCTCACTGCTTGCGCTTCCCTGTCTCTTCTGGTAGGACGCAATAAAAGCTCTGATCCCCTGGAGCAGGTGCCTGGCCAGGCCCTTCCTTCCCACAGCGTGCCCAGTTTCTTCCCTCGGCCGGCCGCAATAACTCTTCCGCCAGGGATTTATCTTTCGTCTTTAAATAGAAGGCTGGATTTAGCCTGAGCCCTGGACAGGCACCCTCTGTCTGCAGGGGCTCCCTCTGGCTCAAACATGCCCCCCCCCCGCTTATCTCCGCCCCCCCCCCCAGGGGAGGAAAATCCATCCAAGGACTAAAAGTCACTTCCTCCCATAGGAACAGGGTAACAAATCAAACCATACAGTTGTGGCTGGGGCATTTTCTTGGAAGGGTGTGGGGCAGAGAGCCTGATGCCATGAGCGGACACTAACTGGGTTAGACTTTTCGGGATCTGAGTCGCTCCCAATTCTCTGCTCCAGGTTTTAAAAATGGGTTTTTGAAGTTCTATCCTGGACTTAAAAAGTAAGAAAAATGAGAGGGGGGGGGGAAGGGCAATGAATGGAGTCTCAGGCCAGGGAAGTCCCGCCCCCTTGAACCCTCTTCCGCCGCTGGCCTTCCTAGAAGTCCTGCAGTGTCCAAGAAGCAGATCTTGGGAGGGTGAGAGAAGTGGCCTTCCTTGAGAAACAGGGTCTCTTCTTATTTTTCTCTTGCGCCGGACAGAACTTCGGACGCTGCGGTGGAATGTGGACTGGATTCCCAGGAGGGAGGGGCTGTTTTCCAGAAGCATTGGGGTTTGGAAAGTTTGGCTGGCAGGAAGAGCGTTAAAAAGGCTCCCCACCCCCACCCCAGCTGTCTTCAGAGGGTATCTGCAGTTCTGCAACGCGTTGCTTCACTCTAGCAAGGCCCCGTCTATAGGTGAAGAACCATACGGAAAATTACTCCGAAGTAACTCCGTGTGCTGTTCTTGCCGCCTGCCAGGTACCCCTGCTGCTATTTCCCTGCTGGGTTTTCCTTCCTTCCTTCCTTCCTTCCTTCCTTCCGGCCTCGCCTTACCTCCAAAACTCTCCCAGTGATAAACTTCCCACAACGGTCACACTGGATCCCAAACGTAGCATGATAGTCTCTTTCGCAATAGGGAACGCCATCCCTGCAGGCAAGGAAAGACACACTTTTACATATCCGCGTCCTTTCACACCGCTACGTCATTTTGTCTTTGGGGCGCCATTACTGTGGAGACAGCACGATTCCCAAGTAGGTCGGACTTCATTTTTGCACAAGGCCTTTTTTGATGGGCCCAATTTAATTTTCCAAATGAGTCCTAAACTCTCTGGGTTCGGATTCCACCTGCAGGACAGACCAATGCTCCGGCCCGTCCTTTCCCTACTCTGGCTCCCATGTTCCAGCACCGGGTGAGAGCTCCCCTCCCTGCTGTTTGGTCCAGAGGGGGCAGGTTGCCCTCCACCCGCTTCCTAGGACGGGGAGCATCCTGGGAGGCCGTGCGGTGGATCACAAAGACCGTTGTACAGGGTGCCACATCCGTACCCACGTCACCTCACGACCATGCACCACCTCAGACGACCGGCCAAGGCTTCGCAAACTCCCGTCTACCAAATCTGTGTTCCCCACAGGGCGGGCGACCAAAGGGGGCCTCCCACTTACGTACTTGCTGATATATTCCCCGGTGAGAAGTTTCCCACAAATCTTGCACTTGAAGCAGGTCAGGTGCCAGTGCTTGTCCAATGCCACCAAAGACTGGCCGTTCTTGATTTCGGAGCCACAGTTCCCGCAATCTGTAAAGATGATGACAAACCCTCAGAAACTGCACCTGCGGCCCCCGCCCTGCCTTTGGGGATCAGCCAAGACAGGCCAGGCAGCCCCACCGCTGGACAATTAAGAGCCTGTTTACAAAGTTTACAGCTGGTCTTTGACTTACAGTTGGGACTGGAATTTCAGTCTCATAGTAACGCAGTCATTAAGCAAGTCATCACACGACTGAACCCAATTTTAAACCAGTTAAAACTGTGGCTGTGAGGTGAATCACTGCAGTTGTTAAGCTAGTCCTATGGCCATTAAGTGAATAACACGGCCATTAAGCAAATCCAGATTTCCTAATTGACATTGCTTGTTGGAATTTCTAGGGAGATCGAGGGACTGCATGGAAGTGGACAGGCTGTAAATCACTCCCCTCCCGGGGGCCATTATAATTTTGAACCATCATTAAGCCATCATTAAAGGTCATAAGCTGACCACGGCTCTAGTCCCCCAGGGCTCTGCTCAGGGTTCAGCAAAGCCGTTCCATAACAAAAAGGGAGAGGGAAAGCTTCCCTCGTCCAGTAGCCCAGTGGCCACGCGTGACTGGAGCTGTTCCCCTGGCCCAACAACAGCTGCCGAAGCAACACCCAACGGCACATGGGGGAAAGGGCTCTAAGGAGGGGGCTGCCACAGAGAAGGCCTGTTGCCTGCCCCATGGGCCCCTTGAAGAGGCAGGCCGAGTGGACGGTGTCGCGGGGCTGCCCCTCTGAGCAGCGATCCTCTCTCTTGGAGCTAGGCACAGAAGCCCCCGGTGACCAATCAGGCCACCATCCTGTTCTAAGCTAACCGAGTCATCTGGGAAGGAATCTGGCTTCCCTGGGCTGCCTCCATTGGCGGCAGCACCACGTCCGGCACATCCACATGTTGAAAAGGGACCTCTACGCATCGTCTACTTAACATCCAACTGGGGCCGCCTGGCAACAGATCTCTTAACGCCATGACTTACTTCGGAGGACTGGAAAAGTGGCCCCAGCCGGGGACACAGAACATTTCTGGCAGACGCACTCTTTGCCATTGAAGGTCACCCGGTCCCCGGGAGGAAACGGCTGCCTGCGGGAGGACACAAAAGCGGCATAACTAGAGGGGCCTCCCGGCACTCTTTCCCCTTCAGCCCCCTCCCCTCTTCAGGAGCTTCTCCCTCCAATCTCCCCCTCCCCAGGCTTTTGGACTGACCCTTTCCCTTCCAGCGGGGGCACTGGGATTACAGGGACAAATTTTGGGGGCTAGGGGGCTGTGGAGTCCCATTGCACTTGGGAGCTGAGTTGGGCCAATGGACGGAGGTCTCTTGTTATCTGGTTTGCCATTAGCAGAGAATCTTAACCGAAGGAAAGCCGGTTCTGGGACGGAGCCCCAAGTTCTGGTCAGCTGCCCTGGACGCTCTCCGGAGCAGTCCCGGGGAGGTGTGGGGTGGGGGGAAAGGAGCGAACCGGATCTGTTTTGGAGTTTCCTGTGGCTCTGCGATTCCCCTCGTTTTCAGAAGGAGGATGCCAGCCAGGACCTTACCTGCAGAGCACACACACGAAGCAGTTGGGGTGGTAGGTCTTGCCCAGGGCGGAGACCACCTCGCCCTCAATGAACTCGTCACAGCTGAAGCACCGGGTGCCGTAGAGCCGCTGGTAGTCCGACGTGCAGACATAGTCCCCCTGTCTGACAAAGAAGCCCCCCTGGGCCAAGTCGCATCCGCACGCTGCAATCAGAGGGGACCCAGGGGGTTCAAGCAGAAGGCCTCCTCCACCCACGAGGCCCAGCGCCACGCAGAGGAACGGGCTACCTCCCTGACCGCTCCCCCCCCCTCCTCCTGCAGGGAACCAAACCACGGGAGGGCACACAAGTCTCCCATCTTGCTGGAAGTGCTGGGAATCGCCCCTTCCTCCAGTCTCTCCCAATTGGCTCGGGGCTCTTCAGATGGCCGGGACTGGCTGCAAGCAGAGGCCAGTCAGGTGAAGAGCTTAGCACCTGTGTCCTTCTCTGGCCCTGGATGGGCTAGAAGACCTCCAAGGTCCCTTCAACTGTACATCCTGTTACGTTGCAAGTCAGATGGCCTGGAAGACATTGGTATCTGAACGGGGACCTTTTTTAACATTCATGTTGAACTATGGTTTTAATGTAGGTGAAATAGGAATATACCTTGCAAGTCCATGTGTGTTGTGCCACACGCTACGTAAGTAAATGAACTGCAGTCCCCACCCCCCGTTGTGCTGGGGGCCAGCTGAGACCCTCCCAGGTGTTCCTCAAAGCCAGAGAAGCAGGGACACTGACTCCGGCTGAGTTAGCCTCAAGACTGCCCCTTGCCTCCACAGGGCTTCCTTACCCAAGGACAAGGCTTCCGGGAAAGCACGGAGGGGAGCAAAACCTCCAACTGGCCCAGGGACCCCCAAGGACGACTTCCGCTGCCTCCAGATGGAAGAGCTCTCGCCTGGGGCCTGCTAGGTGCTCAGCCAAGGCTGGGGCTCATGGGGCCACCCACTCACCGTGGCGCTTCTCCCCACTGAAGAATCAGTGCCAGAAGGCTAGGGGACCAACTGGGAACGAGTCCCTCCAAGACCCAAATCTGGGCTGTTCGAAGAGCCGCGTTCATTTTTATGAATGGAAGTCGTGGCCCGCTCTGCAAAAGGGCCGCAGGTCCTCTCCTTGAGGTGCCAAAGCCAACGGCCTGCGTTGCATTTCAACCTTGGGGGCCCCAGGGTGAGTGAGCTCTTCTGCTCTAAAAGGGGCCCCCACCCCAGGCATTCCTACCCAGATGGAGCCTTTGCGGCCCAGCCTTTGCAGGGGAGGCACAGCTGCTGTTTTGGACGCGGTGCCTCTGTGGTGGCCCTCCAAGCTGGCACTCGGATGGCCGAGAGAAGGCGGCCGCCCTTATCCCAGCTTTCATCACCAAGCAACTGTCTCCAGCCAAGCCCGGGACACCCCCCCCTCCCTCTCGCTCTGCACGGGATTCTTCTGCCTGCTCCCTGGGATGACATTCAGTTCTCTGGAAGGAAGGAGCCTATTTATAGACTTGCCGAGGGAGGGATCTGCTATGGGCCAACTGCCCACTCCAGACCCCCAAGCAATGGCCTTGTGTTTACTGGGAAGTTAAACCTTAACCTGCGTGTCCTTGCTTGGCCACAATCCCTGAAGATGTGGTCACTCATCTTCCAATGTGGCCACAGAATTCACAGATTCTTCCTTCCTCCCAGGCCCACATGTGGGTCCCATCAAGTGCCAATTTCAGTGCAAAGGTCAAAGGTCGCAAAGAAGGGGTTACTCTTCCCCTCATGGGCCAATTAGCTTCACCCAGGTGAAAAAGAAAAGCCAAGACATCGTCCTTGCGTGTCCAGATTTTGGGGAGGGTCCCAAAATGGGGGAGATGCTTTCTCTAGGGGAAAAGGAGGGGGAGGGGCGATAGCAGCTGAACCTCCTTGGTGGGGCCCTGTCCCCTTTTTTAGAAGGTGATCCATGCAGGAATCACAGAGTCTCAGCCAACCTCTGGACTTTCTTGACCCACACCCATGCAACCCCCCTCCCACAAGAGTACCACTGGCCCGCAATAGACCTCCAGGTATCCTTATTTCTGAACTGAGGTTTAGACTTGTATTACACCCAAAAGATGGAACTTAATTGGGGGAAATATAATCTGCACATGGAAAAATAGGACAGTTAAATTAGGGTGGGGTGAGACTGTGCCACTGAATTTTGAAGACTCCCGCTAATTTAACGGTCCTCTTTTCCCAGGTGAAAATGTCTGCAAAGCATACGGAAGTGCCAAGGGGGCAATGTCTGGCCACACCGTGGCAAAACGACAGAGAAGCTCAGCGTCCATGTCATTTTCCCACTACAGTAGGTTATCGCACGTACCTTTGCAAACGAAACACTTAATGTGAAAATACTTCTTCTGCACTCTTAGCACTTCTCCTTTGCACGGACTCCCACAGTTGTGGCAAAGGATGGCGGCTCCAGAGGGCGGCTCCAAGTGGCTGTGCACAGCCTGTCGCTGGGAAGCTGTGGGGAAGGGAAACGGCCCTTATCAAAGGGTGGAAGAGAAAGTGGCTCCTGCCCCTGATTTCGCCCATCTGCAGAAATGGCCCGATTCTGCTGGCGTTAGAAGAGGGGTCTCCAACCTGTGGACCTCAACTCCCAGCGTTCCCCAGCCAGCAAGAACCAACCAGGGAAGGACAATAATCATTTCTGCTTGAAAATAGGGCAAAAAAAGGAGAATTCAGGAAGTATAAACCACTTAACATCTGGGAGATGCAAGTAAATCATAAAAATATCCATGAAAACAAGGGAGAGGGACTGGAATTTCTGAAATTTTCAGAGATGGTGTTGAGAGGACTTTGCATAAAGTTCATTTCTCACAGTACTTTCTTTAACTCAATAATTATCATTGGATACTTTTTTTCTTTTTATGACCCTGTAATCCCTTTTTATTGGGGTGGGGTCAGGGCAGCTGAATGGAGCTGAGCGTTTACTGGCCGGATGCCCTCCCTGACGCCTACGTATATGGAGTTCGCAATAGATATTTTTTCTTCGCGGCCTGATAGAGAAACAATCTGCATCTGCCTAGGATTGAACTCTAAACCCACCGAGTGGGAGGCAAGCATCTTCCCCCTATCTTCCCACACCGCTCTGATTATCATCAGATAATTTACCTTAACGAAATTAAGATCAATGATAGTTTTCATTTCCTACAGGGTGTGTAAAGTAAGGAATTTTATATGGAATAAGAAAAGTGCAAAAACCAACATTACTCAAGTGATTAGGAAAGAATTCCAGCAGTGGCTACATATCAAACCCAACTCCAATCTGTAATAAAATCCAGATTCGAGCTTTGTGCTCTCCTTTCTCATCTACCCTGGTGATATGATGGACCCAACCACCACCACCCCCGTCTTTTGGGGAAGAGAACCAGTGTCTCGTTGTCCCCTATTTTTATGATGGTTCAGGTATCAGGTTGTTTGCTTGTGAACTTGTTCACACACCCGGTAAGTGGCCTTCCTATCCAAGCTGACTTGGCTGATGCTTGAGCCGCGTCCCTCCTACCCATCCAGGCCTTCATTGGATTCCCACACTCCTTGGCTGCAGATGTTATGGATTTAGACCCAGCAGGAGGCCTGGAGAGAGAGGGGGTGTTCTCCCGGGCTAAAATAATGCTGGGAATTATGCAGCAAAGTCACTTTCAAGAGAATAAAAACATTCAAAAACAGTTATCTTGGAGACTCAGCCTGCATTTCAGTTAGTTCCAGCAGATGTTCCTTATACTGTGTTTGAGAAAAAATTTCATTTATTAAGAAATATGTAGACCAGGGAAATTTCACTTCTAATTAGGCTACTAGAGGAAGAGAGGCAACCCTGGAAGATGGGACAAGCAGGAGACAGATAAATGAAACACACACACACACACACACACGTATGTCAGGGTCCTTTGGGTAACAATAGAGCAGCTGATAGGCAGGACACAGGGATGGAGGATGGACGGAGGCAGGTGCTTCCCTGGGTTTATCTCCCAGCAGTGACCTTAGTGGCCCAAGAGGAGGAGGAGAGGTCATTTCACCCCCCCTCCCTCCAAACACGTGTTCTCCTCCTCCGGCACCTGGAGCTGATCCAGGCCGTCCGTCAACCGCCAAGTGGGTTTTGGGAGCCACTCCTGCAGACTGCCATGTCTTGCTTTTGTAAGTCCAGAACTGGGGCTGTTTGGCATCAGTGTGCTCCTCTCTTCACAGTAATTCATTCGTTCTTGCTGAGAGAAATGAATATTACCTTCCTAAAATGAGTACAAGCTTGAGTTTGGTCACTCCAAAGACGGTAGGCAAAAAATCAGGAAGAGCCTGGCAGCCCCCTTTCCCATTTTTATTAAAAGGCAGAAGAAGCATTCGTTCTGGCTGGCCTTCTAGTGATTTGTAAATCCCCGTGGCTTCGTAACTGGCCAGAGGAAACTTATTCAGCCATGGTTCTCTGCCGATTGCTACACTGATGTCCACTTGTAGAGTATCCTCAGCTCAGTCTGAGTCCAGGTGGCCGGACGGTTCAGGTAGCTGCTGGCCTTTAACTCAATGCATCCTCCAGGACTTAAGCCCTCTGCCTGGCCTCTGGACTGCACATGGAAAGTCCGATTTTTGTTGGGCTGGCACTTATTTTTCTGCATTCGGTCCTCCCCATCGTGTGACCATCCCTGGTCTAGTTTGTGGCGATACTTCCAGGAGGCTCCCCAACTCGGGTTCTCTATTTCCTGCTCCCAGCTTTCCTGTTCAATCTTCCCTTTGGAAATCTGGCCTCAAGGACCTGGGGACTGGATGAGCCTCAAGGCTCTCTAACGACTCTTCCAATTTAGGAGGTAACTTCTTTCTTCATTTCCAAAATCCCAAGAGGCTTTTCATCTGGATTTCTTTATTCAGAAGCTCTCCAATCTCTGTGCCCTTTCGGTCATCCTCGCAATAGGGACAGCATACAACTATGTGCTCAGCTTTGAGCCCCAGGTGGGTTAGGGGAAGGGGCCTGCCTCCTTGCTAGGTGGGTGACTGGAGATTTTCTTAGCTGCTTTTGATTTTATTTTATGAATCTGTTTTTATTTGTATAATAAAATAATTGGTCTCCTGCCCAGAATTGTCATTAAGATGAGCCGCTAAATAAATGAATTATTTTGGTCACCACAATGTAAAAAAGATGTTGAGACTCTGCAGACTCTGGGAAGAGTGCAGAGAAGAGCAACGAAGATGATTAGGGGACTGGAATCTAAAACGTATCAAGAACGGTTGCTGGAACCGGGTATGTCTAGTTTGATGAAAAGAAGGATGAGGGGTGACAGGATAAGAAATGTTTCAATATCTTAGGGGTTGCCACAAGGAAGAGGGGGTCAAGCTATTCTCCAAAGCATCTGAGAGTAATGAAGGAGAGAAGCAGCTTAGAACTAAGGAGGAATTTCCTGACAGTTAGAACAGTCCATCAGTGGAACTACTTGCCTCCAGAAGTTGTGAATACTCCAACATTGGAAGTTTTCAAGAAGAGACTGGACAACCATTTGTCTGAAATGCTACAGGGTTTCCCCCCTGAGCAGGGGGTTGGATTAGAAGACCTCCAAGGTCCCTTCCAACTGTTTACTCTGTTATTCTGTTAAATAAATGAATGAATCAATAAAACAAACCACGGCAATATCTTCCTCTAATTCTTTTAAAGGTCTTTGTGTCCAGATCTCCAACTTCCATGCCTCTGGCTGCCTCTGGCATTTCCACAACCGCAGCAGGGATGGTTTCATCAGAGTCCTTGCCATTTCTATCCACCGGCCAGTTCTCTGGCCTCGAATGTTGGACATCTGCCCCGTGTCTTCTCTGGAAGATCCGCCTTTGCCTTTCTTATGGCAGGAAGACCCTCAAGTCACCAAGCTCTTGTCTCTTGTTGCTTCTTTTACTCGGGAAACCGACAACCTTTGAGTATTTTCTCAAAGTGAGCCACGCTCGCCTTTGCATCCTTTGAGTGGATTCATCGGGGATCCTGTGCCGAGTGCGCCAGTTGCAGATCCAACCTTTCTCCCGTTAAAGAGATACAAGAAAGAGACGCGCCCTTAAATGGGGATGCATTGAACTAGCAACAGGCCAAGTAGAAACAAGCCAGGTAGAGCGCGTGAAGACGCTTCCTCTGGCGGCCAAGGATGGCCCAAGATTCCCAGCCTGAGCAAAGGCCTCCAGCACTCTTCTCCTGTCCAGGGTGACCTGCTCCGGCCCATGCAAGAGTCCAGGCGGCTGTGTAAATGCAACAAACCAACATGCTGGGCTGAAAATGCCCCCACATGCCCTGCTTCCAAAGACAAATGGCTTTTTGGTCGAACCTATTGCTCAAATACATTATGAACTCACACTAAAATATTTTGACCCAATTCTCCCCTTCATTTTCTCTTGCCCAACTCCTTCTTGGGTGTTTGAAGTGGGCTGCGGCAGCCCCCTCTGTCTTTCAAGGCTACCCAGATCCATCTGAAGAATCTCCCTTCAGGCATTCATTCCCCTATTCCAGGCCTCCGGTCAGGCGTTCCTGCTTCTCTGAATCCTTTTGATCCGCAGGATCCAGGTGGCTGCAAAAGGATCTTATTCACTTACAGTCAACTATGTATGCTGACCCCCAGCAGACCCCACCCCCAGCTCTCCCCTTCTGTCCCCGGGGCGCCCTTCAGCTGCAGCCTCTCCCGGCCGGAGCACCAAGCAACCGGGAGAGGCATCTGGGCTCCCCCAGGTGAGGCTCCGCAGAGCTCCTTCGCTCTCCCAGGCCGAGGACTGCTCCATCCTGAGGGATGCCGGGAGTTGTAGTCCGGGAGCCTCTCGAGGGCCACAGACGCCCCCCTCACCCCGCCCGCAGATGGAGTCCCGGTGCCCGGAGTGCCCACCTGCCAAGCTCGCCTCCCGGCAGGAGAGAAGCGCTGCGCCGCTGCCCCAAAGGGAAAAGCCGAGGAAGGCGCCAATTGCGGCCTGGAAGGGGGGCGGGAGGGGCGGGAGGGGCGGGCGGGCTCCCCATCACTGCGGCACCTGCTCTCCGCAACGCAACGCAACGCAACGCAACGCAACGCCCCGCCGGGGAGCTGCGGCCGAGGCGCCCGGATAGATTCGGCTCCTCGCGGGGCCTCGCGAGCCCACAGCGGCCGCAGAGCGAGAGCCGCCCGGCGCAGCGAGCCTGGGCCAGGGGGAGACGGGCCGGGCCGGGCGGGAGACCCCCTCCGCCTGCCCTGCCCGCCGGAGGGGCTTCGGACCCGGCCGAGGCCGCCCTGCCTTCCCAGCCCTGCCCGGAGGGGCGGCGGCAGGACTGGAGCCGCAGTGGGACGCGCCTACCTGCCGTGCCCGAGCTCATCCTGCCCGGCTTGGGCCGCGCCGGGGATGCCCCTTGCGCCGGCCGGCGGGGCGCGCATCCCCCGGCACCTGTTGCGCGGCGGCGGTTCCTCTGCGGAGCTCCTGCGGGCTCCCGCCTCCTCCCTGCGGCTAGCCAGCCGGGCGCGCCGCGGCGCTTGTGCGCGGCTGCGGCTGCGGCTCCTCCGCGCTGTCGATCTCCGGCGCAGAAGGTGGGGCGAGCGGGCGGGCGGCGGCGGCGGCGGCGGGGCAGGGAAGGGATGGGAAGGGACGGGAAGGGAAGGGAAGGGAGTCGGCGTCAGCAGCCAACCAGCCGCGCTCGCGCTCCGCCGGCACCGGCGCCTCTGCGGAGCCTGTGGGCTGGGCGCCAGCTGGACCCACCGCCCCGCTCAGCCCCCCACCCCCCCGCAGACCCAGGCGGAGGGCAGCGCCTGCTGGGCTGGGGAGGTCCGGGACCTGCAAGGGGGGGGGGGCTGCTGGGGGCGCCCCCTGGCCTTCCAACCTGGCTCTGAGCGGGGGTGGGTGGGGGGGAGACGTTGCGATGCCCCGGGAGAAAAAGGCGTCGCGGGGCGCGGCGGGCTTTGCAGGGCGGAGGATCTCTGCGCAACCTCCGAGGGGCTGCAGCGCATCTCTTGTGGGGGGCCCGCGATCCCGGCTGGAGGCGGAGGCGGCTTTCGGAAGGCTCTTCCCGGGCTCGGCTAAAGATCGCGGGCGGGAAGGAACCGAGAGCGGCCCAGCCGACCGACCTGGCCGGGGTCTGCAGGCTGCTCCGGGGGCCCTTGGGGGAGAAGCACTCCCGCCCTCCCTCCCTCCCCCCCCCCCCCAGTAAACCAGGAGGAAAGTAGGCAGGGAACCCACCATGGAGGAGCGAAGGCCCCCGCCGCCAGCTCTGATGCCATCCCGCTTTTAATCGCTTTCTCAGTCCCGGAGGGGTTGGGCCCTCCCTGCCTCCCAGGACAAAGGCCGTCCCGAAGATGGGGGGCTGGTTTAGGATTCCCCCCCCTCTCCTGGCACCTGTCTGGGGTGGCTTAGCTGCCTGGGACTTTTTTATGGTTCAGTCATGGTATTTTTTTAATGCAAATAATACAGAAACTAATGAAAATTAAGAAAACTGCAGGTTTTAATAACAATAACTACTGCAAACAATAAAGCTGCTTTTGTTATTTTTTTTACACACACACACAGAGAGAGAGAGAAATAAAAGTTGACTATCTGTTTAGTTAGAGACCATTTGAAGTTGTGATGTTACATTATGTTCCCCCAGTTATGTTACCATATTTTGAGAGTGTGAGGTACGGCTCTTTCCAGCATCATGTGGACCTATAATTGCATTTTATAACAGCTTTGTAAAAAAAACCAGGATTTTTTTCAGCAAAACTGGCCTATAACAAACCCTTGGTTCACTTAATGATGATGGCATATGCTTAACAACTATAGTGGCTGCTTTACAACCACCTCAAAAAAGATGGTCAATCCGGTTAGTGGCTGATTTGATTTATGACCATCACGAGTCACGACCAATGTACATACTCCGTTATGTCCACAATCTGAGGACTCCTCAGAGTTGCAGAATGAGATTCTATGCCTTTCTGCCGTGTTTCTCCACCCAGATGGAGGATTTCAATTTCTCAAATCCTAGGAATTGAAGTCCAGAGTCTGAGAGTTGCCAAGGCTGAGAAACTTTCCTATATAAATGAAAAAAGAATAATAAGCAGCCTACTGGAAGCCACACTTTGTCCCAATTCAAAAGGAATTCAGATAAAAATCAAATTGAAACGTATCCAACACTTTCAACAGTCAAAACTCTTAAACTACCTTGTCTTGATTATTCTTCATGTAGCACTGGAAGGTCTAAAGGGCAGCAAGTGGCTCCTCGCGGAATGATTAATGCGCTTCATTTTTCGGCCTGTGAAGTCCAGAGTCACAAGGGTGCCCCCAAAGGGCCCCCCCCCGTTTTTACATAGGCCATAAAAATTTCAGTCTTGTGAGATTCATCGGGGCCCTTTGTCCCCTCACCCACCCTGACAGCAGACAATGTCCTTGCATTCTTTAAACGAACCTTGTTCACCTGATTAAACAAGAAAGGATAAAAGAAGGTAGAAATGGAACGTTTAAAATTAACAAGCAGCTGAATTCTTGCCGAGAAAAGCCCCAAATCCATATTTCGGCTTTGTTGTCAGGTGGATTTTCTTATTCTGTTCCTGGGCTTTCCTTGGAGTTCCAGATGGAGGTCAAAAAAAGTCAGAAGGGGAGCCACAACCACAACCACAGAATTGAAACCTGGTCGGTTTTTTTGAGGAGTGGTGGTGGTATAATTTCACTAAACACTTTATTAAAGAAACTAATTCAAATCAATATAAAGTGAAAGAAAAGGCAGAAGAAACCAAAGAGAAAGCTAAAAATGCAAGAAAAGGGAACAAGAAAAAAATATTTGTCTTCTCACCTTACCTTACAAATACCTTTTCCGCCAGTCGAGTTGGGCTTTAATTGGCTCCCCTTAAGGAATAATCCTTTGGAAGTTTCCCATCCTCAGGGCCAGAACACAAAGTGAAGCCACAATTAAACTGCCAAATTGGCACCATCCTCATGGCTGTATGGGAGTAACACGGATCCATCTTACATCCTCTCCACGTAAGGAGAATTCATACCTAGCCTCCAACCACAATTACTGGTCTAAGAAATTATTGAGTTGTTTTAAGCAAATTACCTGTCTTCCTTCAGGTACTTCATACCTGAAACTCTGGTAAGGTTCCCTTGTTGAGGTGACCCCAAGAGCCGAGGGCCCGATTAGCCAGTGGGATTCCTGGGACAGTGGAGGTGGTAGGGCTCGCTTCCTCAGCCGTTTCTACCAAACGAGTAAGCAATCACCAGAAGGCAACCTTCATGGCCGGAAAAACAGCTGTTGGATGGAAGCTATGCATGGGGTGATTTCAGATAAACAGCGCTCAGGGCAGGAAGAAAATATAGGGGATGTCAGGACTGGCCTTTTGGAGGTTCCCAACTAGCCCTTTAAATTGGGATTTCCTGCCCTCCTTATTGGCTGAAACTACCCATGATTGTTTTTCTGCTGTTAAATAGCTTCCCCCTTTTCCCCTCAGCTCTGTAAGTCATTATCCCTCCTTCTTGAAGGTTTCTGGTTTGTTTCAGGGGGGGGGGGTCTAGTGGTAGAACTGCAAATGGCCCCAAAAGATCCCCAAAAGAGGCACTAACTCTTTCAAGGTAAGAGGCTCTGTGGTATTTTTCAGTGATGATGTTACACCTTGAGTTAAACATCTTCCTGATCTGGGACTTGTTTTTCAAATTGTAGCTATTGCAGCCTAGAAGTTGAGGGTTTTATTTTCCTGTTTTGAAATTATTTTTACTTTGCAGCATCTTTTTGCTAGGAAAAAACACAGAGGAATTAAAACAAACTAACATTGGTTGACAGTAGGGAATTGAGGAAATATTCCAGTTACACTTTTTATCATTTTGGAAGCAAAAGCCTTAAACTTGGTGATTAAATTATGTTTCCTGCTTTTCTAATTCAAATAATTGTGTGTTGGTGCAGAATGGGACAAAAATGCAGCCATCCAACCGGTAAGCCATCATAATTCCATGTGGACCTGTATTCTAACCCTGGCTTATGTGTGTGGCACTTGCTTCCCTTCAGCTGTTGCTGTTGTGAGTTTCTGATCCTTGGGTGTCGTCATTTGTGGATGGCAGAGATTCCTCATAACTTTAGTAGGCGAAAAAAGTACATTTTGCTTGCTCTCTTCTGTTAGGCTGGAAAAATTTGTGAACTGTCAGAAAGACAGTTTATAAAATTACACAGGGAGCTTCTTGCCACCGAATGAGAGAGATTAAAAATACCATTTTGAATGCCTGTGCAAGGATGTACACTTAGATGTAAGCTGATAGCGATGACGACTTACACGCGTGGCTTTGTACCAAAAGCAGAACTGGCTCTGCTAATTGAATTGGCCTGGACCCATAACCGTGGCCAACCGCGTTGATTTGATTATATGCTGTCCAACTGACATTGGCTCTTAGCCACCACCTAGATAAGTTTCTCTTAAGATGGTCAGTGCCCAGCCAGGCCCTTCCAGGCCTCCGGACAGTACAAGGTCCAGTTGGTGGATTGCAGATCTGTCTCCCGAGTGAAGGACTTTGCATTCGTCTCTGGTCAATTTCGTTCTCAGCCTGCTTCTCTAACCCACTCAAAACAAATGTTGCCTCTGTCCTCTGGAGGATGAGCCGAACCCCACGACCGAGTGTTGCCTTTCACACCTATTTCCCCATCCCACATCCCTTCCCTTATCTAAGCTATTATCAGCACCTATCAGTGGCCTTGTTGCGCAACTGTCTCTTCTCATTTGGAGCAACCAGGATCTGCCCCACAGATCTGCTTTCTGGCCCGTATCTCACTGGCTTGCGAGTGGGAGTAGAGGGGCTCCTCCTCTTCAGCCAAGTAATTTGCAATCTCCACCTTCAAAGGGGAATTCGGAGCCCTAAAGGACGCTGTTCCAAACCACTCCACCGCCAGAGTCTGGGCAGAGGCAAGACTTAGATGCTCCTTGAGGGCTGCTCTTCTGAAATGTAGGCAGAGCAAGATGCTGCATTCAGAGCCCTGCAATCCCTTTGGCTGGACGGGTCCAGGTCTCCGCTCCCAGCCCTGCCCCGTTGGGATGTGCTTCGGAAGGCGGTTTAGATAGAAGCTGCAGGGAAACCAGCCAAGCGGGCAGCAGCGTAGTGTAAAGCAGGAAACGGGGCCGGTCCTAAAGGAAACAATGAAAGGAAGCGCTGTAGTCCCTCTGTGCCAACAGTCCCGAATCCACAGCTTCCTTTCAGAGAGAAAGTCAAAGCATCAGATCCACCAAAAAGGGGTTTGGAAAGGGAGGGACAATGTTTTTGTGTTTTCATCTGCAGCAAAACCAAATCTGGGCATCTGGAAAGAAGAGAAAGTTGTTTGTGCACCATCAAATGGGCTAACAAAAAAAGTCTGTCTTAAACAATGCTGTATCACTTTTTTATTCCAGAAGCTTTTAAGGTTGCTTTTCAAATTAAAATGAATTTAGAATGCCATCTACATATAAAAGAAACAATAGACATTATAGTGAGAGAACACTGTTGGAAAAGCCCTTAAGAAGATGAGGCAACCAGAGGTGTGTATGTGTGTGTGTGTGTGTGTGACTCTGAACTGAAAATGGAGGGGGTCGATGAGCCTAATGCGGTGAAGAATCCCCCCCCATAGGAGAAGCCATTGATTGAAAAGTTGTGCTTCTTGACGGCTGGCGTTGATCTATCTCTTGGTGTTGATGTCCACCTCCGGATCTGGTCACTCTCGCTGGGTTCAATTTGAGCAAGCCGGAAGCATCACAAGGGTGCGTGTGTGTGTCCTTAAACAGTTAGGGCTGAATTTGCAGCTGCCTCAGAAGTTGCATCTCCATGCGCTGGTGGGAACTCTGAAGGCATCTGGGTCCTGGTCTTTTGACCAGGAGTGACCGCCTGCCTGCCTGGTCTCGGAAGGGCTTCCTGGCCGGCCAGCAGATCCAGGCAGGCTGGGGAGCAGTGGGGCTGAGATCTGGGGCTGGGTTGAGGGGAGGATTATTCCAGGTGTTGGAATTCTAGGGGAAAAAGAGGTTCTGAATTCACAGGGAGCCTGGCGGTTGGATGGCGAGAGACCCACCTTTTCACAAGACCAACCTAAGTAAAAAGGCTGTGAAGATTAACAGAGCCTGTTAAAGGTCAACATGCTGTGTTTGCAAAAAGGGCCTGATTAGCCCACAGCCAACAGGAAAAGAAAGCGTATGTGTGTGTCTCTGTGTGTGTGCAAATGGGTGGGGGACGAGCTGGGAGCCCAAACAGGAAGGGAAGGATCAGCAATTTTGGAGCGACAGAGCAAGAATTGGAGAGAGCAAGGCAAGGAGGAGGTAGGCGCCTGCTAAGTTGGCTCTTTTGGGGGTTTCTGGTTTTATTTCACACCCTAGACGATGACCAAGACTTTAGGGGAGACTCTGAGCATGGATGGGGGTGGGGGAGGGAACAGCCTTTCGCAGGAATGTCAGAAAGGCTGTCCTGCCCACTCTGAGGCCCCAGGGGCGCCCAGGGCCATTGTGGGAAAGGGGCACTGCAGCGGCACCTGCCCTCCCTTCCCCACAGGCATCCAGAGTTTGAGTGGGTGGGCGGGGCCTTTTTGTAAGGAGGGGAGGGGCCTTGGCTGTGCATCTTCCCTGCCCTTTCCTCCCAGCTGGCCCTTAAGATGTCCTCTGCAAGGCCGAGAAGGAAGAGGGCTGAGGGAGCGCCAGCTGGCTTAGAGGCGGGCATCCCGTGCCAAGCGAGCCTTCCTCCCATGGCAATCAACGGGGGCAGAGAGGAATCTGGGTCCAGCCGAGAAGCTCCAGCTTTTCCTTCCAACTTCCAACCGTTGTAGCTGCAGAGGCTCTGCTGCACTGGGCCCAGGCAATCCCCCGTCCTTTTAGAAGACAAATCAAGAGGCAGCCTCCGCACACACATTTCTCAAGATCCAGGGTTTCTCTTTCGGTAGAGCTGGTGTCCCGGTTTGTTCCCTTTGTCAGATCTATCAGAAGTGGAGATCTGTCCATGGGGATTATACAGATTAGGCTAAACGGGAATAAAGAAGGCAACCCCCCCCCCCTTTCCTTTTAAATGGATGAATTTCAGATGCTCCAGAAACATCCCATGCGTGACCTCCTACTACTCATGTAGCCTGACAGACAGTCTTATTAGGCAGCTGGGGGCGCAATGGGGCTGAGAAGAAGGGCCGAAGTCCACCCAGCACGGGGGTCCTAATAAAGGGGACCTTTTCACCAAAGAGGGCTTGTTTGCTGCCACTTAGGCCTTATGACTCTGCCGCCCAGGCTGCCTCTAGGAAACATGATGGAGCCCGCAGAGGGAGGAGCAGCAGCAGCAGCAGCAGCAGCCGAGAGGAGCCCCGAAGCCCCGTCTGACGTCGTTCCCCAGGAAAAGCCCCCCCTCAGCTCTCCCCTTGAGCCCAGAGCAGGGCAGACCCCCAGCTGGGAAGAAGAAAGACCTGAGCTCCTGGGACAGCCGGACCCCAGCCAGATGTGTCCACCCATCCACTCAAATGTCCCACCATCTCCAGCAGGGAAGGAGGGAGCTACACTGCAGCAGCCGCAAAAAGGTAACACTCACACACACACAAACACACAGACCCCCCCCCCCTTACATCCTTCCAACTTTCCCTTGACTTTATGAATGGATTTCTTCTCTGGACTGCAAAGATGATGCTAAACTTTGGGGTTCCTCCTGCCCTCCGTCCGTCCGTCCCCTCCTCCCCATTTAATCTCTGGCTGGCCAGAGCGAAAGTTTGTGACCTCATTTTCTGACACTGAATAACCGTCTGCTAGTTTGAGATGCTTTTGTGATTCAGCAAATCACAATCTCCTGGATTAAAATCATCTGCTGCAGGGCACAATTCATATGACTCGGGTCCCCATGGCTTGCAGCAAAGGAAGATGGGTACTAGCTAAAATAATAGATAAAATCGGGTAAAAATAAACTTGGATAAAAACTTTTAACCTATGGAATGGGAACGGTATTTAAATGTTTACTAATATTTGCCTTTTATTTTGGGGTTGATCCCTTGTCCTTCTACCCTGGAAGCGCCCCAGTTGGAATCTGTCAGTCTGAACCAGCTTCCCTGCCCCTCCCCCTCCCTGGAACTGGGGAGGGGCTTCTCCGTGATGCTTTCTCAAGGGGGTTTCTTGGCCTGGGCTCAGGAGGACCCTCTTGTCTGGCCATTGCCCTGCTGGTGTCCCCCTACCCCAAGGGACCCTCCTCCTGCTCTCCTTCGCCGGAGGGAGATTTTGCTGTATTGAAAGCAAAAGTAGTGGTTGTTTCCGTTGCCTGTTTTCTGACTTTTTGTGAAATGTCCTCGCTTGCACCTGAGCCCCACAGCTGCCCCAAAGAAGAGGAGCGTTTTTGGTCTCAACTGACCGGAAAGCACCACTGTCCTCAACAGGGAGGGAGCGGGTGAAAGGGAAACTGGACGGCCAACAATTCCTGGGGACATTTCCATTACCCACCTAAACCTGGTTATTTTCAGCTCTCTTCCTGAAGATAACCCTGATCAGACGAAGGACGGGCCTCCCCGATTCCCAGCTGCAGGACTATCTGCAGGGAAGACTCCGTCTCCTGGAGAACGACAGCCAGCGGGCCGTGGCGGTTTTTAGTGTAAGTGCCTAAAGGTAGGATGCAAGTCGGCCTTCGTCTTATGGCTCCAGGGGCTCCTCCGTCTGATTCCCAGGGTGACGTGGAGAGGAGAAAGGACATCTCTGCCAGGGCTTTCCTCTTTGTCATGCCTCTGTGGCCTCTCCTGCCACGGGTCAGAAGGTCTCCTGAAGGTGGGGCAGCTGCAGGCAGGGAGGCGGTTGAGGGTCCTCTCCCATTCTCCTTCCGTTGGGAGAGGTGATCCATTTGACCACCTCTCCCAACGAAAAGAAGGAGCATATCAGGTAGGACCAACGCCCCTTCCCCTTTGTGTGCTTGGGAAGAGCGACATGGGAAGGATTGGGGAAACCCCCTGTAGCCAAAGGTTCTTCCCAAATTTGGGATCCTGGAACCTTTGGCTAGTAGAAGCCGCAGCAAGATCAGTGGCTGTGGACCTCCTGACCGGTGATCCTCCTCTGTCTTCTTGGTCCCCCGATCCCCTTTAGAGGTGGTTTTGTCTCACAAGATTCCCCAGAGCGCTTTATATGGAGGGGCCAGTCCCTATTTCTACGTAAGCGTCTTCTTAACCCTTTCAGAATATAATATTTTTAAGGCGTAACAAAATGGAATAATGATAACCAAACTTAAATACTTTTAAGAATAGATGTAACCGGGCCAGAGAAAGGCAGAAATTAGCTGCCAAAGTCTGTTTCCATTTTTGATCAGTCATATTTCTGCCCTTTTCCAAGAGGGGGCATAGGGTGCCACGAAAACTTTCTTGTATTTAACCTCAAAGGCTTCTTAGTTTTGTTCCCAGAATTAAAACTCTCTTTCCCTCCTTCCTCAGGAGTTGTCGGCCAGATTGCTGTCCATCCACAGTGAAGACCACCTCATCGCCATCACATTTTGGACCTTGGAGGAAATCTGGAAGTTTATAACTTACTATTCTCTTGGTAAAGCAACACACCAGAAGATTTGGTTCTTTGGTGGCTGTTGGTGCCCTGAAAATTAAGACATTGTTTAAGAAATGCAAATTTAAAGATCCCGTTTTAAATGTGGTGCACGGCGGTGCTTCAGCTGATTTCCCACTAAGGGTTTTTGTGAGAAGAGTTTTGGAATCCAGAACATTCAGACTGGATCCACCTCTCCCTGGGTCCGAGATCTAACTGTGGTTTCAGATAAGTTCGTTGGACTCCACCACCCTGGCTGATGCTCTTCTTCCTTTCTAGCTTCTCAACTTCTGAGCCAAGAAAAAGGATCGGTAGAATTCCTAGGGTGGTGAAAGCATCTTCCCCACTTATTGCCTCCCCATCCAAGGACAGCTCTTGAGGAATATAACATCTGTTTTGTTCCACTCCAAGGCAAATAACTGGGGGTGGAGCGCGACACAGCCACAGCCACAACCTGGGCAGCTTTTGCTGCTTGAACGGCCAGAAAAGGGAGCTTCTGTTCAGAGGTGGGGGGAAGAGCCTCAGTTTAGGGACCGAGACCCTCAGGACCTCAGCAAAGTTTTCCTGTATTCAGGATGAAATGGTCAAAATCAGAATTGTCAAAACAAGGGCGCTCCCCCCTCCAACCTGTATTGGAGATCGAAGGATCCTTTTTGCCCCATAAGGCAGCTCTGCCGCTCCTTTTCTTCTTGAACCTGGGATGGATTCTGGGTAGAAATCCTCTGGAGGTCAAAGAGCTTTGGGTACCTCCTGGTACTTCTAGGAAAAGATATGCTTCAGACGAATGTTACTCATTTTTAAAGAACAGACCGTGTTGGATAATATGATAAATTCCTTTGACAGGTTTTTTAAATCCCTGCCTGGAAACTCTGTTGCTGGACGACTCTTTCTGGCTGTCTCCACCAGAAGAAGCGGCTGGAATTGAGGTCCTCTTACATGAAAACTGTCTCCATCGGGTCTACAGAGGACTCTTAATTCAGGAAGGTACCTGGGGTTTTACCTGAACTTGTGAAACAGCATTTAACATCTGCTAAAGTGAATGAGATGCGAGCAGAAGCTTTGGGCCCTGCCTCAGTTCAGTAACTGAGTTCTGGGGAGAAGATGACGCCAAATAAAGACAAAATAAGAGGTTCTGTTGGTGGGGAGGGAGTTGGATGTGGAGATGGAGCTGCCTCTGCTCTGGCTGGGATCACACGTCTGCCTGCCTGCCTGCCTGTCTCATCTGCGCCGAGACTCGGAACTGGGGTTTGTCTGGAGAGGCATATTTGAGGAGTTGCATTCACACATGGTTGGATTTGTCAACAATCATCTGTAGCTTAGTTACACCCTGTCTTAAGTATGAGGGCATGGTCTCCGTGATGCTAACCTCCAAAAATGTCTCCAGAAATTGTAATTAGCACAACATATAGAAGGGTTGCTAATCAGTGAAAAGTACTGGGATTCCACCGGAACTTTTTTTAGGGGGTGGGGTGGGGGGAGGGGGCTGTTGACCTGCCTTTATCCTCTCCTGCCATCCACATATTTCACCACGAAGAATAAGGATTTAATTATACAAGATTATCTCCAGGCTTCTTTGACTGCCGTCTCACAACTGAGGCCGGTCTTTCTGGCTAAAAACTGACGAAAAATCCTTCCCGAGTGTTCAAAAGTTCTAACCATAAAAAATTCAATGGGAAGCTGGTTCCCCCCCCCCCTCCTGTCAGCACTTTGCTTGGCCTCTCCACCACCAGAGTGAAGCTGCAAACGGGCTTTCATCCCTGCCAGCGGAAAAGCTGCCGGCTGTTGGGCCCCCACAGAAACGAGGAGCAGCGGCAAGGAGTCGATGAACGATGTCCTTGCGGCAGTCCAAGACATGGCAGCCCTCCCAGGCGGCTGAGGAAGCAGGAATTCTGGCTCAGCATTCGCTCCCAGTCCGCTCCCAAGCCTTTCCCTGAGGAGGATTCGCCTTCTGGGGGGTCCCCCAGATACAAGGCCAGGCTGGCTGTGAGGCCTACCAGGCGGAGGGGGAGCAGGGAGTGAGGTCCCAGGGGGGACCCTCCCTAGTTCATTGGTGAGAAAGGGCAGGGAAGGGGGGGGGAAGAGCTTTCAGACTCACAGGACCCCCGTCAGTCACTGTAGCTTTACGTGAAACGGAGTGTTAGTACTCACGATTCTGGTTTCCTCTCTGGGCTGCCTTGGGGAGATGAGATTCCCCGTGTCTGATGGTTGTCCTGGCTGTAGCTCTTCCTTTTGCCAACCAAGGTTATTCTGGCAGTGAGGCAGGACACGTTTCTGCTCTACCAGGGGAAAAAAAGCTACTTCAGTCACGGGGGGTCTCTCTCCCCCATTCTCCCACCGAGCACAGTGTCTCTTTCTCTCTCTCCGGGGAATGACAGCCACATCCACAACTGCAGAATGTGCCCCCTTTGCTTCATGTGGTGCTTTCCCCTCCTCCAGGTGCCTATTTTGGGTTTTGTCCCGAGAATGATGACGTAGCCAATCCAAGAGCCATTTGCCAGGTGGAACCGGCATCTCCGGAGCACGCCTGGAACAGCTGCACCACGGACGTCTTGGAGCCCCCGGTGCCTTTCCATCAGTAGGTAGCCGCCTTCCCTTGCAGGGCAGAATTCTCTCTGTGGGAACCGGGGGTTGAGCACATTGCAGTGATGCCGTTTATGTCTTGAATTTGTAGATGGTTTCTGAAAGCAAACGCAGCCTCTGATGGGTTGGCCTGCACCACCGCACTCCCCGTCGCAGATCAAGCGGGTAAGGAGTGATAGTTAAAATTGGGCTTTCAATTTCTGCTTCCATGACTTGAAGAGAGTCCTTCAACATAGCATATAAATGCCGCCAGTTTACTCAACCTCCTGGCACTGGGATGGGATTCCCTTCACCTCCTCCTCCTCCTCCTTCAAAAACCCTCCGATCCCCTCTCCTGCCGGAGCTGTTTACGGGGAAATTATTTTTAAGAAAATTGGCTTGGATGGGCGAATGAGAGAGAGAGACATTAGGCAGCAGGAGAGCTCAAAAAAGCTCACCAGGCCCTGGGTGCAGGTCATCAGGGATGTTGGAGGGAGAAGTTTCCAGAAATGGACGAATGGGCCCCCTATTAAAGGAAGTTCTGGAGAGACACTCTCGGTATTGTCTGAGAAATAAGATGGGTATCCTCTTCTCTGTCCTGAGGGTCACTGCATGAGACCCCTTCCCTGGCTCCAGGTGGCCGTTAAACAGGCTCAGGGGGAGCCTTGGGCCCTGCAGACCCTCAGGGCCCCCTCCTCTCTTCTGCCTTGCCACTAAAGACAACTGCACAGTTGTGTCCTCTCCCATCCTTCGTGGGGATCCCAAAAGATTCCGTGATCGATAGTAGCCAGAGCTGTTGAGGGATCAAGTAGCATGAGAACTGCCCCGTTCTTCCTCTCCTGGTCCTGCCAAAGGGCCTCCGGGAGACATGGGTCATAGGGTGGGCCCGGTGGGTGACCTCAGGCCTAAACCGAGGCTGGGAAGGAAGGACTGAGACACCTTCACAGTTTCTTCCTGGGCTCCTTGTGCAAATACTCCCACCGTCATAAAGGGAAGGTGGGAGACCAGTCTCTATCTGTCCGGTTTAATGGCTCTGCTGGTGGTTAGTGGTGTTATGGGGGTGGGGGGCACAAAATGGCTGAACACCCCTCCCCCCCAAAAAAAAAAATATCTGGAAGAGACACATCAGGTGGGGGAGCCATCACAGCTGGCAGCTCCAGCCGTTTTTCCTGTAATCAATTTTATTTCTACCTGCTCCTTTTTCCTGGTTATTGCCAGGGGTGTTATAGGCTAAGAAATACACTCCGCTTTTAAGCCGGGTGGGATTAATGATCTCTTATTTCTAACGTTACTCTCTGTGAAACTTGTAACCTTAAAATCAACATCACTGACACGTTATGGGCTTGTTTGATGTCTTCTAAATTCCGTATCGTCCAGCCACAGGATTATCTGTCGCAGTCGTCAGCCAGGAAAGTGCTGTGCCGGACGAGATCAGTTTCCAAAAAGGAGATAAAATTGAAATCGTCGGCTACTTCCTGAAATGCATGCCTTGGTTTGTGGGAAGGCACCTCGCTTCAGGCCGGGTTGGCTTCGTGCAGAGCAGCTGCGTGGAGCCCGAGGGCTTGGTGGCCATCGCCACAGAGTAAGTCCCACGCGGGTCAATGAACGTGTGCCAAGTACCGCATCATGCGAGGCCGGGAAGATCTTTCCTGACTTGTCTTGGTGACAGTGAAGCAGATCTCTCGGCCACCATCTGTGCCCCCTCCCCTGCACCAAGGAAGATGGGGGGGGACCCTGATGTGAGCCCACGAGACAAGAGCCACAACCTTAAGATGGATCAGCAGAATTTCCTTAAAAATAACATTGCTGACGCTTTATCTTCTCATCTCCCATTTCTTCCTATTCTTTTCAGATTGCTTCCTTGCTCTTCCTCCTCCTCTTTTTTTGGTGAGGAGGACTTGCCCTGGAAAGCCATAAAAGTCCTAAAATTGCCATATTTTCCCATTTCCCAGACTTCCCTACATGGATTTCTTCAAGGAAGATAGTGACTTTTCCATGAAAGAAGAGTGCCTTTGGGATAACTTGGGCAGGCTCTTGGCAGACAGTTCCCAGCAGAGGATTTGCAGCACCTATCAAATCGGTGAGCAGTTCTAAGGCCGCCCAGCTGCCTCCCTGTGCAGAAGAACGTAGCTGCCAGGCTTCTTTCTGACAAAAAATAAAATGCAAGTTGGCGTATGAACTGCCAAGTTATATATTACTTACATTTCATTAAGCCTCCAAACTCAAGGAACTGAATGAGCATGAATTTAAAGATTCAGTCATTTGAATGCTTCAGCAGGGTGAAGCTCAAATGAGAATGAATTTAGTTAGAATACGAATATCTTCAATTTCAAAGGGTTTAATAGGTCATTTCTCAACTTTTCTGCGTTTTAAGAAAAATTGGAAGGCCTGCATTTACTGCCACTGCAATTACTTCCAGTATGTATAGAGCTGTGTGTTACCCTGTTTATCTGAAAGGAAGCTGATGATTTAGGATGAAATTTAGGATGATTTCCCCAATAAATGATAGATAGATAGATAGAACAAAAGCATAAGCCTGCAGGATACTTGGTGTCTCCACTTGAAACCACACTTCATCACCAACCCAATATATCTGTGTGTGTCCAGGCCCAAATTTGGCATCCTTGGGTGAAGTCACTAGGTTGTTGCAGAGTTCCCAGGATGGGAGTTTGAGTCTCTCTACAGTATTAGGCCCCCCAATGTAGGCAGTCAACAAGCCAAACATAGCCTGAAGTATGTTCGCCTTTCTCTCGTCTTACAGATGCACAGAATGACGCTGGCCTTCAGAAACCTCGTGAAGCAGGTAAAAGGTGTAAATACTCAAGACGGAGGGAACATTTTGGTTTTTTTAAAAGTGCAAAACGAGGCACGGGAGAAACATTGGGCTGACATGATATGTGATGGAAGCTTTACTTGGTACCTTTTATATCTCCATCTAATGAAGGTATTTAATGCAGGAATTTGTATCTAGTCCAAGGAAGGGAAGGACCAGGGGTGACATGACAGCAGTGCTCCAATATTTGAGGGGCTGTCACAGATAAGAGGGGTGGGGTTCGACCTGTTCCCCAAAGCCCCTGAAGGCAGGACAGGAAGTAACAGAGGAACACTGGTCAAGCAACCTAAAACCCTCCCTGGGTGGGACTTGCAGCCTTCCTCTTTCTGTGTCTTTCAGGGATGCCCCCTTCCTTCTTTAATGAAAAGGACAGTCCAACTCCATGCAGAGCGGTTCGGTCACTAATGAAGATGAAGGACTTTCAGCCGACGGAGGAGAAGCCGCAGCTGCCCACTGGCGACAGGCGAGAGCCTCCCCTTTTGCAGAAGCCATGTTTCTCCGTGCGCCAGGATGGTCCTTTGGGGCCAGAAATCCCTGATTCGTTATTGTCGTTTTTGAATCGGGAAGGCTACGAAGACGGCTTCAGGGGCCTGTATGACCCTCCGTTGTCCTTTCTCAAGACGTCCATCCTTGGCGATGCCACAGAGGAAGAGCTGATGGATTACTTGGCTCGAGCCCGGGCAGTGGCCAGACAAGCTGACCTGCCCTGGGCCACGACGCGGCTGTGCTACCTGCTGGGAAGGATGAGCCTCCGGAAGCTCAAGCTGTCTCAAGCTCGGGTGTATTTTGAAGAAGCCCTGGCAACCCTGCGGGGGGATTTCCACGACCTCCACCTGGTAGCCAATCTTTACGTCCACCTAACAGGCATTTACCTGGAGCAGAAGAACATGGAGAAAAGGGCCCCCTTCCTCGGCAAAGCAGCCTCTTTGCTGATGGGCCTGGCCGACGACACGGATGGTGTGGAGTTGGCCCTGGAGATCCTGAAGTACGCCTTGAAAAGAGCCATGCTCAGCCAAAGCAGAAACGCCGAGGCCAGGGCCTGCTTCCTGCTGGCCAAGCATTGCCTGAGTTTCAAGCAGGGGCAGGAGGAACCGGCCCCCTTTCTGGAAAGGCTGCAGCAGCTGCTGAACATGGGCCAGAGGTTGCTGGGCGGCACGGGATCCGTGGACTGCTACTTGAAGCTTGGCCAACTCTACAGCCAGAAGTGCCTGCCCCGCCTTGCGCTTGGCTGTGCCAAGGTGGTGTCTTCCCGCAGCTCCCCTTCTCTGCTGGAGCTGCTCGGGAGCATTGATTTGGTGCTAAGGAACGCCTCCAAAGTGCTCAGTCCCATGCCTGGAGGACAAACACACCCCTCCCTCCTGGCCTTTTACCTCAGAGAATTGCTTCGCGCGCTGGAAGGGAGCAGAGGCAGCCAGAAGCTGTGCGGCATCATTTACTACGAACTTTCTCAGCTGCACAGCCGATACAAGCGGTATGAAGAAGCCATTGGCTACATGGAGGAGGTTCTAGAGCTGAACACGAGTGCGCCAGTGGCAGAAGAGACCGTTAACCACTTCATTTTCCTCAGCTGGCTCTACGTCCTCCATCAGCAGTACGACACGGCTCTGTGCATTTTAAACGCAGTCGCAGAGTCTCTCTGGAGCACCCGCCAGCAGTTGGGTGTTATCCACAACATGGCGGCCATCAGTCTAAGGTGGAGGAATCAGCCCAGGCGAGCCACGGAGAGCTACTTCAAAGCTCTGAGCATCTCCAGAGAGATGGGAAGCATGGCTAATGAGGCAGTGGCTTTGGCCAACCTGGGCATCCTGTGTCTGCACTCGTCTGCCCAAAGCCTGGGGGAGCATTTCTTGATCAAAGCCATCCACCTCTTCTCCGAACTCTCCAGCGGAGAATGTGGGCAGAACTTTGTGGCCATCCTCCTCCAGCTAGGGCGCCACTACGCCCGTGGGGCTCAGAAGGAGAAGGGGAGGAGTTGCTACGAGTGGGCCTTTTTGGTGGCGATGGAACACGAGGATGTGGAAGGTAAATTCATTTCCCAGGTTCACAATTAGGATAAATGATGTCGTGTAGCTTTTCCCAGCTATCAAGGTGAAAGACCCAAAGGAGCTAAGCTGGGTACTTTATGGTTTGAGGGAGTTGCTCGTGTCCACTTCTGTCCACTCAGATACACATTTCGAAGCAAGTCTGCTGCCTTTGCTTCTCCCTCTGCTATGACCTGGAACCATTGAGGGACAGAAGACGCAGGAAGAGACAGTGGAAACTTCTGACTCCCCTCCCTCCTTATTTTTACCGTTCATGACTTTCAATATTTTGCAAACTTCTAAAACTTTTGCAAATTCTTTGTATTACGGTTTGCACAGGGCTCTGCATAGAGTAAGACTGAGTTTCACATGCCTCCTTCCTTCTTATGCTCAAAATTAAAATGTGCTTTTAAAAAACGGTGACCTTTCACGAGCTGCCCTAGAATGGACAGGAAATCCCTAGAAGCCCAAATGCTCTTTGGTGATGCCCTAATAAGGAGCATCCGTTGCTTATTAGTGTTGATGCGGTTCCAGCAGTTTATCGCGTGGAAAACGGCGGCCACCCATAAAGGGCTGCTATTCTCAGGCTGATGAAAAGCTGAGCGGTGTGTGTGTGTGTGTGTGTGTGTCTTGCTGTGGAAAGACTTTTGCAGCATTAATGGGCCAACCGCTCTTCCTTTCTAGGGCAACTCCAGGCTGTCCAGCATCTGTGTCATTTCCACAGCATGGTTGTCCCAGATGCAGCGCAGTGTGTCCTCTACAACGAGTATCAGCTCACCCTGGTTAGGAAGATGTCTGACAAGGTCATGGAAGGGCAGGTGCTGGAGACCATCAGCCAGCTCTACCTGTCCCTGGGAACAGAAAGGTAGGCATGCAACGCACCAGCCAAGAGGCTCTTGTCACTCGGCCACTTTGTTAGCGATCTCTTCTTCTTCCTCTCGACAAAAGGATACTTTGTCCCCCTTCTGATGCGTGGGATTAAAGTTTCCATCATGGTGAGCCAGTTTACCCTGGCCTGGCCTGAGCTCTGCTGGACAAGCAGTGTCCTCAGCCCTTCCCTGCACTTACTGCAGGATGCTGCTAGCATTCTCTCTAAGGGGGTGGGGGTCAGCATTTCGGTCTTTTAAGTTAAGCGACCCACAGAGACAGGCTTCCGAGAGGGGTGCTGAGAAGACCCGGATTCTGATACCGCAGGGAAAGCCCTGGAGGATCTCAGCCTGCCACCTTCTTTATGAGCTTCATGACGAGCAGAATTTCAGCTGCTGGGACTTTGCTAAAGTCTCCCATACTGAGAACTCCCACCTGGGCGCTCCATTTCTATCCCTGTGTGGTGCAGGAACCACGCCAGAAAGAAATCCCACCAGCTGGGAGAGATCGGGTGACTGCAGTGCTGCATGAGGATCTCTAGGGCTGGTGCTGATGATGTGACTATCGATATTTC
This sequence comes from Myanophis thanlyinensis, assembly GCA_017656035.1. Taxonomy (NCBI): domain Eukaryota; kingdom Metazoa; phylum Chordata; class Lepidosauria; order Squamata; family Homalopsidae; genus Myanophis; species Myanophis thanlyinensis. The sequence goes on along the minus strand of JAEANM010000085.1, from coordinate 16,139 downwards.
TGTCCAAGTGTTGTTAGTTTGATCACACTCTCCAAAAAGATTCTAATCAGAACAGTTGATAAATAGATATCCAACGATGTGTCTGAATGACATATCGGATCAGAGGGAGAGTGTAGATGGAGCAACTGGCTCAGGGTGGAGCCTCTCCATACATTATCAGGCTGTAACGGTGACAGCGGGAGGTTTGAACTTTCAGACTTGCAAGATTGGTGCATGCCTTCCAGGTAGACCAGATGGGAAACTTGGCTTGATAAGCTGATCCTGCTTTATTTTAAAGCTGCATCAACAGGACCTTGCAAGTCTAAATGTACAATTCTTCCCTCTCGCTCCCAAAAGTGCTTTTTCCAAAAGGCAGCTGGACTTTCTTAGTGTTGTCTTTGGCAACGTTTCTAAGTCTTCGATTCTGAACTGATTGGGAAGCCTGTCAATTGTGATTTTGGTTTCATGGGTTTCCCGCGCATGGCAGAAGGTTGAATTAAAAGATCCAGAGTGGATCAAAATAATCTGTTGGTTGGTCCTTGGAGGTTTTGAGAATAACAGTACAAGGTCAGCCAGACAGTGTGTCTCCTCCTTCTCCTTCAGGGCCTGCCGGTCTGCTCTGGACTACCTCAAGAGAAGCCTTGGGATATTCATCGATCTTCAAGCCAAAAATAAGGAAGCCCAGGCCTGGCTCCAGGCAGGCAGGATCTATTATGCACTGCGGGAGAATGAATTAGTTGATGTTTATATCCAGGTAAGAGGAATGACCTCTAGGGAGGTCAGCGAAACTGACCTTTTCCTCAACAGCAGTTCTAATTCCATAAGGTCTATTGGTGGAACACTGGGAAAAGGAGGAAGTGGATCAGAGGCAGCTTTTGGCTGTGTAGTTTGCTTGAACTGTCCGCTTTTGTGTTGCTCTCTGACGGGTGGAACCCTCCTTTCCTCCTAGGTTGCTCACAATGCCGCTCTGAGTTCTCAGGACCCCAATTTGGAAATGGAAATGCTTGAAGCCTCGGGAGACATATTTTTCAATGGAGACTGGGACAAAGAAAGAGCAGCGCCCTTCTACAGGGTGAGTATCCTACCACCCTTCACACGGGTCGTCCTTGAGACGTCGTTGGGCAGATAAGGCTGGGTGGCGTTTTTGTGACATTACGGCACTTTGTGTCCTGCTCTTGTTTCAGGACAAGGCCCTGCCGCTTGCCACGAAGGCCAAAAACGGCAGTGCCGAACTTCGCCTCTTCAACAAGTTGGTTGGGTTGTTCTTGACCTTACAGAAATATGAAGAATGTCTCGGATACGCCCAGACGTCATTAATGCTCAGTGTCAATTTAGGTAAATCTGTCCAGTGGATTTCCGAAAGGCCCTTGGGGATGTCAATGAAGACTCTGAGTCATCCAGACAAAGGGGTCTGAAGGATGAACCATGGCAACCGGGCTAATTTGGGCCCATAGGGGGACCTTTGAGGTAGTGGCCAGCACTAGGAATTGATCCTGGTAGCAACCCAGGGACCGTGGCATCAGTGTCCCATTGCTCCTTCTGCCATCCTCACTGGCAGCCAGGCCAATTAAGAAGAATGTGCTGAAGTTGTCTAATTGTCACAAATATTCACTGTCATCAGAGCATCCGGGTCTAAAAAGCCCTACAATTGGCACACAGCTGAAGCTGGGCAAGGGCCCCCTGCCCCACAAATCTATAGCCTCCACCTACTGAATGACCTTCTGAAGCCTGGCCTTTTTATAAAAGGGACAAATTAATACAAGAAATCTTTGGATTCCAATTGTAGTTTCTAAAAGAGATTAAATCTCTGCCTATCAAAGCAGGTATATCAGCACAAACACACCAGAGCCACGTCCTGCGTTTAAGAGACATTTTGGTGGCATATTTTGGGCCTGCTGTTCACTACCAAACGTGGTGACTCAGGAGCACCGCTGGTCTGCTGCCTGCCGTGTTCCTTTCTTTCATGGCTGGTTTCCTCTCTGCTTCTTGGCTAGGAGACCAGCTAAGCGAGAGAGTGGCCTACCACCGCCTGGCGGTCATCCACCATCACTTGGGGCAGTGTGAACTGGCTGAGCACTTCTTCCTCAAGGCCGTTTCCCTCTGCCCCTCCCCGCTGGAATTTGACGAGGAAGCCCTCTATTACGTCAAAGTGTACCTTCTCCTGGGAGACATCACCTTCTACGACCTGAAGGTAAGACAGGGATGAGTCCCTGGAGACGGGAGACCCCTTTTGCTTCACCCGGTTGCAGAATCTTTGCTTAGGAATGGAGGCGTAGGAAAACAGACCAGATGAAGCTGGGATGGTTTCAAATAACGTGTGCCAAGTGTGGCTTTTGTCATGTTTTGCCCCAAATAAATTGGATCAGCAGAAAGGCAGAGGTCCAGAAGAAGCTCACCAGAGGCCGGTCTACACCCCCCAAGATCCATAACTACTTCTTCTTAATGGCAGTTTCCCTGTGTCCCTCACCTCCTTAATTTGATGAGGAAGGCTTGCTGATTTAGAGGACTTGGACGGTGATTGTTTTTCTGATGGTGTTTCCCCCAGTGATTGCTGCTTCTGTCTTCCCTTGTGCATTGGCCCCTTTTCGAAGAACTGTGTAAAAAAAAAAAAAAAAAAAGCGAGGCAACCAAGTTTCAGCCTTCGGGCTACAGCCTCTTGCACTCAAAGGTGCAAAATGTTTTTGTAGAAAGAAAAGGCTCCTAATTTTAGATGAGGGAACGTGATGCCCTCATTACACTGATGCTTGTTCTTGCACACCGATAACACGCACCTTCCTGCCTTCTTTGCAGGCTCAGGAAGCTTCTCCTCTCCCTTCCACCTGCTTGGGAGGCCAGGAGAGAAGACCTCGTGACATCCCAAACAGAAGTGAATGGCGGAGATTAATAGAGTCAGGAAGAAACCCCGGGAGAAATGGAAGAACGTGGGGGACAGTCCTGAGGGACTGGGATGGCTGGAGTGACCCCATGGAAGGCGGGCGAGGGGCAAGGCCAGGGGAACTACGGGGAGGGTCAGAGCATGGAATGAAGCAGAAACCGCCCAGCAGTCACCTGCCCCCTTCCCACCAGAGGGAGGCCACAAAAGGCACTCTGGCTTTTCTTGGCCCAGGATGAGCTTTGCCACCATTGCCAAATCTCAGCGGCAGGTGTGTGAGTTTGTGTGTGTTGGAGAAAGCTGTGTTTTTTTGTTCAAGCAACAAAATCATAATGTTGAGGTTGGAATAATGTGGGGGTAGGTTGTTGCTGCGTTACTTTTGCAGGCGTCAACCTTGGCAAGGACAGCCAAAGGTCCCTAAAGAATCAGAAAATCTTTTCTGCCATGATGGTCGGTGCCTTTTACTTGCTTTTGGGTTTTAGTTGGGTGAGCAGAGCTGCTAGTGGGGATAGCAAAGAATTGTGAGGCAGAAGAAAGTTATCATTGATTGGTTGGAGAGCGCTGGCTCCCCTGCATGGGGCAATCTGCACCGTGATTGGTTGCTGTGGGGGTGGAGGGGGAGTTTCCCTTTTCCCCCGCCTTTTTTCTTCTGAGTGCCCTTTGTGCTCTGGGATTTACCTCATGATGCTCCACTTTGCCTGAGTACCTTCTTGGCTATATATAGGGTGATGTAAAATATATTTATTCATATAAAACTACAAATTTGTCTCAGTGTCTCTGACTTAGACAGCTGCTGTGCAATTCCGACACCCTTGTTGTTTTCTTAAGACTTTGACTTACCAGCCAATCTATTTCCATTGATTCAAAAAAAAGTACTTTTGTTTCCATTTTTTAAAATAAAAAAGTACTTAAAAATAATTGCAGTCCTTCTATTACTTAATGTTTCAGGATCCTTTTGATGCCGCAGGATACTACAACCTGGCGCTGGCTGCCGCCATGGACTTGGGGAACAAGAAGGCGCAACTGAAGATTTATACCAGACTTGCCATAATTTACCACAATTTCCTTATTGACCGAGAGATGTCTCTCTTCTTCTATCAGAAAGCCAGAGCCTTTGCCACGGAGCTAAATATTTGCAGAATCAACCTCTCTCCAGATCAGCCTCCCAGGAGAAAGGTCCCATGAGCTTCTGCTTTGGAGCTGGAGGCCTTGAGGGACAAAGAGCAGCCCCCCTTTTTCTGGCACCCGAGAACAAAAGCTTCAGTTCCTGCAGCATTCAGTATCTCCTCCTCCTCAAAATAAGGACAAAGTCAAGAAAAGGGCATCAGGGATGATCTTGGAAGAAGCTGGCTATGAAACCACAGAAGTTGAAGTCAGCAAACGGTGATTGAGCTCAAATGAAAGCATTTAACTGAAAATAATGTGCTAAAATAATAAATATAAAAACTTAACATGTTCTCATGCTCCAATTTTAACATAGTTCCATTTTTGTTTGGGAAACAGTGTTTAGAGTATGAATATGTTACCTGAGGCAGCAACTGATGGACCTCCTTATGAAAAAGAGTAATAATGTTCAGTGGGGCACCCGTTACAGTCTGAGGATTTCACTAGCAACCCCAGAGAGTGCCCTCATCAACATCTGTTCAACATCCTCTTCAGCCTCTTGTGTCCATGAAGGACTGCAGGGTGGTTGTGGCCTTCACGAGATGTTCTGAAGGATCAAGAGTTGGGCCTTGGCCTAATCTTCAAGGTGGGTGAGAAAGAAAAGTTCAAATGTGTCTGAGCCATTCAAGAGAACTTGTCAAGGCGTGAACGAGGGAGTTTGGGTGCCTTCCAGTACATTCCCTTTATAGCAACTGTCACTGTCCGTTTCAGGATTATCCTTAGATGCTCTTCCCTGTAACCGAGCCAGTTACAAACAGATTCTTTCTGTCAGAGAAGAACATGCCATGTCCTTATCCTGGAATAAATCCGACAGGAATTTCCTCAACCCAAAAGCAAGAAGGAACTGAAGGTCAATGAAAGAAACACTGGATGTCCAGTTCTTTGCACGCGAGGTGGCCTCGCCCTTCCTCAAATCAACACTCAGTACAGAGCGGCAAATTTGAGGGTTCGCCTAGAACTCTACCTTACCACGAATATTGTCATGTTCTTGTTACAGATGCTTTTTCTTTTAGATCTTTCTGGGGTGTTTATGTGGTATCAGACAATTTTAATTTTTTTTGTTTGTAAGCTGTTGTGAATTTGGATGGACGTATTGAACAAACAAACATCGCACTATCTTTTTATTACTGTACAGACATACACGGCTACGGAAAACTGAGTCAACCAGACCCGCAGTGCAAGATTTACCCCATAGGTTGCGGGAGCCGGAATCAAAAGGATATGCAGCATAATAGATCCTAGCTGAGTAAACGTATTTCCTCAGCCACTTCCTCAGGATTGGATTCCAACCCTGAGATTCGATAATATTAAGAACAGAAACGGTCGCCTTTCCTGATTCAAAGTAGAGTCTGGATAGAGGACATTTCCTGATCCAGATCTCAAAAGCAGACTGGCTTAAAAAAAGGAGGCGAAAGGTTTCCGCTTCTCCCTGGAAAGGGGAGCGAGGGAGAGTGGGAACATGCATGCGTGCCCACTGCCAGGGTTTCATAGTCCACATGGTCCTCTCACTTTGGAGGACCCTCTGCTCTCCCCTGGCAGAGCCTTCCAGGCATCTAAGAAGCTGGACGGTCAGAGAGAGACACATCCAGAGCTTTCTCTCCAGCGCTGGTTATCCTAAAACCTTAAAAAGAAAAACATGTGGAGAACTAAAAGAAAAAGGCCATCCAGAATGACATCTCAGAGGAAATGAAATAAGCCTTTCCTGTTTGCTTCAGGATTGGGCTGCTGCTGCTTATTTTGCCTTCTGTGATGAGACGGAACACGGATACCAGATGCAAAATAAAATGACAACTTAATTTAAAACTTAAAAACCTTTCCTGAAGGATAAGATGATATTAATCTCGTGGACCAAATGAGAATATTTAAAGGGACATCTACAAAAAAAGCTGCTGGCTTTCAACACAGTCATTAACTTACGGACAGAGAGCTATTCTAACAGATTATTGTTCGAGAAGGAAGTGGACTTTAAATGTCAGGAATGCTGAACTGGCAGAGAAGGAATATTCCATCGTTTTGAAAGCAGACAAGAAGCCGGTTCAGGGAGTCTTCCCCGGGGAGGCCCTGCGGTGCTCGGTGTCTTCTTTCATTTCCTTGAACATGATCCTGTCCCTCCTGTGAGGAAGGTTCACTAGCAGCTCTTGACGGGCTTTTCCTGTTTACATTCTGGACCTCAACTTGCCCACGACAGGTTTGTTGTTACAAAATTCTGACCACCAGGAGGGTCTTTCCAGGCTCTTTGCGCTCTGAAGAACTGCACCCCATAGGTTTTTATATAGCTGGAGAAAACGTAACAAAAAACAAGGTAGGTTTCGGTCAAAGCAGTAGGTTTCGAAGGAAGGAAAAAGAAACTGGTTATCAGAGGCCGGGATGCAATTCTGTGATGCAATTCAGAAAGCAAGAAGATGATGGGCTAGAAGACGGAACCCCCTCCCCCAAGGACGGCGAGCCCTGCTTACCTCTCCATCGGACTTGGCAATTGGGGAACTGAGGATAAAGTCAGGGGGGGCGATAACATCCACCAGAGTCACCGCTTCATCCTTCAGCTAGGAGAGAGAGGGGGGAGGGTGTGTGAGAAAGGGAAACCGGCCATCGTGTTGAGGAGTCCATGGCAAGAACAACTGTGGAAGACCAGCATAACTGAACAGGCAAAGACCTATCTAGACTCAGTTTTTAAGCTGCGTCCGTATTTGCTTTATTTCGGAGAACTTGGCTAACACATTTTCATGAATGACACAAGGGTAATAACACCAAACAGGGATTGCAAATGGCTCCAAAGTGGACCGAGGAAGCTGAGATTGGAAAATGCAGCTCTGGGGAGGCAGATGAGACGTGTCTTCCCATCTTGTTCCTCTCCATCCAAATTTCCCCCTCGCTACAGGGACCTGAACTGGCTGTGACTTAATTGCCCTTGGGAAGGGCAAGCAGGTGGAAAGCGAGGGCATTGCTTGGGGTCCTGCACTGAAGCTGAACACGGGGCGGCTCAGGACAGGAAGAGCTTCCTGGGTCTTCTCTTACATTGCAGGTGGTGAACCTCACACCTTGCACTTAAATACCCACCGAAATCTGATGGGATCGACAAACGTTTTGAGGTGTCAGTAGTCCCGGCTGAAACGTACCTTTGAACAAAGTTCCAGAATTGAATCCTGTATCAATTTACCGGTGTTTTCACCTGAAAAGTAGCCACCTGAAACGTATTTAGAGCAATAACACATTCAGAATGGAACAGTTCGTTCATACTGAAGCAGACTTTTAAGTTCCCGCTGGGTCCACGATACGCAGAAATAATTCCCAAAATAAAACAAAGGTGCCGTACTGAGGATTAACACTCTGGTGCTTTGCATTCGAGACCTTCCTGATTACTAGATATGGAAACGGCACAACTGGGAAAGGTGCCCACATCTCACTGGGAAGGAAGAGGAGGGAAGGAGGGAAGGAACAGAAAAGAAAAAAGGGGTAGGAGGGGATTCGGGGGGGGGGAGCTGCTCTTCCTGGGCTGAGGGCAGGACTGTCTCCTGTGGGCAGAGAAGGGCGAAAGGCTGAGGAGGGAATTCTCCTGCCCAGAGATGGACAGCACCTGGGGATTCGCCAAGGGTGCCTCCGAGTGTGGAAGAGCCTGGACAGGCAGACCCAAGAGACACCTGCTCTTCCTCTTCCCACAACCGCCTGGCCCCACCAACACCTCGGGGGAGGAGGAGGTCCTGAATCTCAAGTGCTGCACAGCCTTCCTTAATAGCCTGCCGAGGTGTGTGTGTGTGTGTGTGTGTGTGTGTCCCAGGCCTATGGAGGAGCAGCGTCTCTTAAGAAGGCAATCTGGAGCATTCAGCAGCCACCAAGCCAGGCGTGCAAATAGCAAGTTCATCTGGCGATTTTACTTAAGAGCTCAGTCTGGCCCCGATTCTATCTAGGACAACTTAAACACAGGTTAAGTAACAGAATGGGAGATTTAAAAGTTTAAGTTATCCAAGAGAAATACACCATCCCTCTTTAGAAAAAGAGGCATGACTAAAAAACTAAAATGCAAAAGCAGAGAGGCTGAAATTGTAAGCGTCTAATGTATTTTGCCCTTATTATTAAATGGTAGAGTTTGGGCACTTTAATTTCTCAGCGGGTTAGCAGACAGGATGAATTGTGAGTGTTTTGCAACAAGCACTTATGGGTCACAGAGCTCACAAGAAGACATAAAGCCAACCTCACCTTGGTAGAGTATCGCTGTATGCTTATTTAAAGACCAGAGTCCGTAGAGCGAACAGATATTCTTCAGTACCGGCTGAAGATTTACTGGAGTGCTGGGGCTGTGCACGTGCTTGTGGTACTTTTGCAAAACGGTGTGCTCAATAAAAGCTATAGCTAAAGAACGACAGTAATACACCTGTGGAAAAAAGGGAGAGCGCACTTCAGGGCGACGATTGAAAAGCAGACCTGCAAATGTAACAGATCGCGCCTTTTGCTCATTGTATTTTAGAACACCGTCCTTTCCAAAGGGGCAGGAGAAGGTCCCGGAAGACCACCAGGTGACAGACCCTTGGATCACTAGTGACAACTGCCTCTTTGGCCAGGCTCGGAGCTGGGAGAGCATGAGTTCTAGTCCTGCCTTAGGCCTAAAGCCGGCCGGGTGAGCCTGGCTCAGTCAGTCCCTCTCTCTCAGCCCCTGGGAAGGAAGGAGGCAGTGTGTCGCGCTGCCACCCTGCTGCACACCCTCATGGCTGCTTGGCTGAAGCCGGACTGCCATGAATCCTGGGCTGGGGGAGAGAAGGCAGACAAGAAACCCAAGTGCCTGCCAGGGACACCGGCAGAAGGACGGAGACTAAGGCCACAACCATGGGAACGGGACGCAGGCCACCACCAAACCGGACAAGCATCATAACTGTTACCAAAACAATTTGTCTGAATCCGACTGAACTGTCTCCAACCGGAGATAGTTAGGTGGGAGAGGAGGACCTGGGTAAGGGGAAAGCAAGTGGGCGGTTACACCTCCAATCTGGCTTTTCCTGTCTTGTCACCACTTGGCTTTAGTGAAGTGATTCCTTTCACTATGATCAGAAAACATTGTAGATCTCCTGCAAGAGCAGGGGGTTGGACTAAATGACCCCCAAGATCCCTTCCAACTCCGTTACTGTTACTGAACGCCATCAAGCTCTCTTTCTTTCCAAACAACCAACTTGGAGGAGTCCAATGATGGCAAATCTCTTCTGAAAAACCCTCCTTGGCTGCCTGTCCTGGGGCAACCAACAGGAGAAGGAAGCAGTGTTGATGCGGCCCACCCAGAAAGGCCCTGGCTTCTTCTAACACACGGGGCCCCTGCCTTCAGTGCAGGCCAGAGGGATGGGATGGGATGGGATGGGCCCCCGACACAAGTCCCACTTCTTAGAAGTTACTGTGCGGAGAAGTCAATCTGTTCTTAAACCAGATGCCCAAAATTTGGAAATTAACTGATTCTGGGTAAATGGTAGTTGGTTGTCGTAAAGAGGATAATTGTAATCTCCTGCAAAGATGTTTGTACAACCGATTCTGAGCCTGTGAATTACTTTTCTTTTGATGGGCAAGATTGGACAGTATATGATTCTGCACAATCTAATCCTAAACCTAGCCTGGCCTGAAAGAGAAGAACGCCACCCGCGGGAAAACCATGGCCGGCGCTCGTCCCACACGGGGAATTAAGGGGGGAGGGGGAGGGGCTGCTCCGCCCGCTTGAAGGAAAACCCCTTGAAAGTAGAACCGGAAGTTACCTGGCTGTTGTTCTTGGCCTCAAAGTCAGCGCAGCCGCTTTCTTCCTGCCTCCTCAGCTTCCGGATGCTTTCGCGGAGCAAGTAACAAACCAGCCACTGGTAGGCCCTCAAACACCCTGGAGGGAGGGAAGGGAAGGAAGGGAAGAGGGAAGGAAGGCAGGGGTGGTTGTGTTACGCATTCATTCGGGCAAGTCAACGTGACGATGACGGCGAGAGCGAGTCGCGATGCATGTTAATGGGCGCCACTGGATGCCTTACGAGCTTGGCCAGACGCCCAGACGCCCTGCCCTGCAAAGCGGAATTTTCTCCCTTGCGTGCAGTTCACAAAGACGAAGAGGATAAACAGGCACCGTGACCAACAGATCCCAGGGAGGAGATGGAATCTGTTTTCCACAAACCTCGGGAAGTTCACTTAATGTGCCAAGATTGTGGATCTTCATTTCAGGAACCAAACCGCCAATGTCTTCAAAAGCCGCCCTTTCTGAGAACTCTCCCCTCTCCGAAGCCCTGCGCCGCCTCCTCCTCCTCCTCCTCCTCCCGCCGGCCCCCTTGCTCAGCTCAGGAGGGCCGGACAATGCCGCCCACTTGGAGCCAAGCAGCTGACAGGCGCCCGGGAGGAGGCCATTCCCCTCCGGAGCATCCCGTGATCCCAAGAGGAGAGCCCTGCGCCCCATCCCAGGAGGGCCAAGAGAGCTACTACCTGAAGAGTTCATGAGTTCATGAGGTCTCTCCGGAGCCACGAATTTCTGACGGAGAATATCATCGCAATCGTTTAAAAAGTCAACCGATCCCAGGGGAGACGAAATAGGATGGCCTGCAGGTGAAGCACCAGAGAGACCATCGAACCTGAACGGCTGTGGGCTCCTTCCCTCCCTCCCTGCCTCCCTCCCTCCAGGACTCTTCTGGGGCCCAGAGAACATCGGGGAGGCTCTTCTCTGCTGAGCTCCAAGCACGGCCACCACACCTCCAGTCTGACCCCCCCCCCCTTATCCCCTCCCCCCACATGCTCACCTTGGGCTCTCTCACTCATCCACCGCAGCAGGTAGTTGCTCGTTTGCTGCAACAAAACATTGTTGTCCCCTTCGTAAGTGCAGTTCGGGTCGTTGTCATTGCGGATGTCGCCCAGACGATTCACTGGGGGAAAAAGGCACAAGCATCACGAAGGAGCTGCCGCCTCTTCAAAAGCTCCCCCCAAATATCCTCCTTACTGAAAATTACAAGAACTCCCCCCTCCCCCAACAACTTCTCTCAAGGCCAAAGTGACTTTTAAACATTGACCTCCGGCTGTGGGGGGTGGGGTTGCACATGGCTCACAAAACTTTCTGGGGCTGAGTTTTGGCGAGTACCCCGCAAAGCTCCCTTCTAACATCTACGTGCCAACGTCCAAATGTCCAAGCGCCCAGGGAGCTTGGGAACCAAAGGCAAGGCAGTCTTCGGCTGAACACAAACCGCTGCAAGAGGAAGCGATGGGGCAGGTAAAGTCCTTGGCTTACAACAGTCCATTCAGTGACCCTTCAAAGTTACGACGTACTGAAAACAGTGGCTTGTGACCATTATTTGCACTTAATGACGGTCGCAATGTCCTGGGATCTCGTGACCGACAAGCAAAGTCAACGGGGGAGCCGGAGTCACTTAAGGTTAGTGTTGCTTAACTTAACGCTTGCAATGATTGACCTAATGGCTGTGACAAGGAAGGTCAGGAAATTGGGCAAAACTCTCCCAAGGAGAGAAATTCTGGGCTCGGTGGTGGTGGAAGGCCTACCTGTGTTTACCTGTGAGCTTTGTCAGAATTAAACCATTGAAAGTAGTGCATCCCCAGGTGCCTTTTGAGGAAGCCCATCCCTCCCTCCCTCCCTCCCTCCCCTCCCTCTCCCCCAGCTGCTGCTGGCCGGGTGCCTGAGGAGCCGTCTCACTTACTGGCCAGGTAGCCATGTCCCCCGCAGGCCTCCCGGCACTCTTGGATGGCTTCCTGGGCGAGCCAGGAGGCGAGGGGCTTGCCCGAGGTGGACAAGGCGTGGATCTCTCGGCCCAGCTCAGCCTTGGGGAAGGAAGAGGAGGAAGAAGAAGAGAGCGGTCACCAGCCCAGCTCCCCACCACCATCACCGCCACGACCTCAGGCCCACCACTGCTGCCGGAGGGTGTGTGTTGTGTTGTGTGTGACATCACAGGAGAAAGCGGAAAACACCCCGGCAGTTTTCTATCTGCCTAATGTGCACATTCGTACCGATTCTTTTGGCATGCTTATTTAACAAGAATCCCATGGCCCAAATCCCCTCCTAAATAATAATAATAAAATAGCTAGATAAGAGCAAAGTAACAATTATCAAAAAAGAATTGTTGCAACACACACACACACACATCTTGTAAATCTGACAAGTTCCGTTATAAACATACAGGGAGTCCTCATCTTATCACCACAATTAAGCCCAGAATTTTTGTTGCTAAGCGGATTTCCCTCCATTTTACGAACTTTTCTTACCACAGTTGTTAAGTGAATCACTGCAGTTGTTAAGTTAGTAACCTGGTCGTTAAGGGAATCTGGCTTCCCCCTTGACTTTTCTTGTCAGGAGGTCACAAAAAGGGATCAAGTGACCTTGGGGCAACCGTCACAAATACGAGTCAGTTGCCAAGCGCCTGAATTTTGATTGCGTGACCGTGGAGACGCCGCAAAGGTCATAAGCGTGAAAAACAACCATAAGTCGCTTTTTTCAGTGCCGCTGTAACTTTGACCGGTCACTAAATGAACCGCTGTAAGTTGAGGACTGCCTGTATACACTCAATATTTCCCTCCGAGATCCTATCTCTGCAGTGGAAAGGAAGGCTCGGATCCGTCACCCCCCCACGGTGACCCTGGCTCAAAGAAGGGCCGTCCAGTGCACCCTCCTTCCTTCCCGCCGAAGGGCCCCGGCATGGGCTCTGGAAGGCTCCCCACCTGCTGGGCGCTCTTGTCCTTCATCAGCACCCCAATGTGGAACTCCATGAACCTCAGGAACAGCTCTCGGGAGAAGAAGTCCAGCGCGTAGGTGGCCGCCAGGTAGGGCAGCAGGCGCCACTGCTGCGATTTAAGCACACACGCGTGGGCTGAGTGGCGAGGCAGGCGCACACAGCGCTGCAAAGACACACCCCCATTGGGGAAGAAGCCCCAAGTCCTCCCCCCGGGGCCCACAACTTCCCCACAGATTTCTATCGCCAGGCTGCCTTTACCTGCATTTGGTATTCCAGGACAGGAATCTCCTCGGCGTCGGTCGGCCCGAACTGGCGCCGGGTGGCGGAGAAGCGAATGGCGATCGACACGGCCAGCTTCAGATTGGCTACTGACATGGTGATGATCATGACTCTCCCGTTGGACAAGGTGCCCAGCGAAGCCCCCAAGCGCTGCTTGTGATCCTGAGGAAATACAACCATCCCACAAGGAAGAGTTGAGCCCGTGCTCAACCCACTGCGAGAGCGGGTCCTCCCGGGCTGCGGCCACTCTGCTGAAAACGAGCGTGTGAGGAAGAGGCGGGGAGAACGGAATCGAGTCTCGGTTTAGTGTTAGTGGTGACGGCTCCGGGCTGGAAACCGGGAGACGGAGAGTTCCAGTCCTACCTTAGCCCTTAGAGACTCTGGGCCAGTCCCCCTCTCTCAGTCCAACCCACCTTGCAGGGTTGTTGCTGTGGGGAAAACGGGAGGAGGAGGAAGTAGGCATTAGGTATGTTCTCTGCCTTGAATGTTTTGTGAAAACTAACAAAGGTGGGATTAAAAAAAGAAAACCCGCAAAAGCAGAGCTCCCACCTTAAAGGCGCTCGTGTACTTCCCCTCAGCGCTGACATCGCCCGTCCGGCTCAACAGATTCTCCTTGGGGACCCTCACTTGGTGGAACATGGCAAACCTGGCAGTTTCAAGAGACAACGGTTGAATGGGGAGGGGGTCTCAGCACAGACAGGGACAGCCCATTCCCCTCCCCTCCACAAAGCATGTTTGCACCACAGTGCTGCTTTCTTTCTTCTGCCCAAAGCCAGGGAGACCTTGCAGCCCGTCGCTCCTTGGGACAGAACATCTCACCCCCCCTCCGGGGTGCAGTTTTTCTGGAAGCAGCTCACCTTGCCGCCCTTCCTGCAGGACAGACTTTAAATGCCAGCCTAGCCCAGCACAACAAAATCCCTGCAGGTCTCCCCCCCCAGGGACTAGCCGGGTAGCTTCCAAGTCCAGACAACGCTGGCCAGGGAGCTCCTTTGGCTGCCACCTTCAGCTTCTTCACTTTGCTGGCACCCAGCCATAAAACTCAGGGGCAGAGGAAAAGAATCTGGAGCACTAAAGTTTGGGCCTGGGAATGAGAAGACAACCGGCGGGAAGGGAGACACGTTGGCAAGAACCAGATCTGCCCACCCAGAATGAACCAGCCGCCAAGGACAAAATGGCCTGGGAACAGGATGCAAAACTAGATCGAGAGGTGACAAGTATCCAAGCCATTCCCAAAACATCCAAAAGGCATCCTATTGGACACAGATGGACTGGTCAAAGCGGGAGGGCCAGGAAAGGGGAAAAGGTGTAGCCTTGGCGCAGGAATACTCAGATCTCGCTTTACTTTCTCTGTAACCACTTAACTTTAGTAAAAGAACCTATCACGCCAACCTAATGGAGTTGAGGGTCTTTCTTTCCTAAACATTTAAATTGTGGCAGTGGGCTAGGAAAACCTAACAGGCTTAAAAAAAACCATTCTTGTATTTATTTAGATATTTAGAAGTATCTTGGAATGCTGTGAACTCCAGAAACTCTTGGACTCTTGACATTCCTGAACTTATTCGTTTTTGGGGTGCTTTTGAGTTAGTCTTGACTGCCTGGAGAAACCCCTCCAATTTTCTTAGCAAGATTTTGAAAGTGGCTTGCCACTAAAAGGAGGGACCGGCCCAAGACCAACCAGCTGGCTTTGTGCCCAGCGTGGGACTAGAACTTCCAGTCTCCCAGTTTCTAAGCCTTAACCATCACCCCCTGGGTGGAAATACTGATTTCATGCTGCTGAAAGATAACTTACCCATTATCTAAGCCATTCTGCCCAAGTTTCCTGCCTATGTCGCCCACCATCACGCCCGGCATCGGAAGCAGGGTTTTTGGATCTCGAATCTGTAGGCAAAGAAGAATGGGACATTTAAATCAATAAATCGATTCACGAGAAGCTTTTTGTTTAGGTTAAGGTGCTGCATGTATGTTTTACTGCTATCATTATCATCGCAAAGGAGCTTTTTCCAAGAAGCAACTGGATTTTCTTGTTGTTGTTTTTTTTCTTGGAAAACTTTTCAGAAAAGCTTCTTTGGTTATGGAAAAAGCCCCTTTGGGACAACCACAACCTGGATAATTGAGAATCTCCACAGACGTCATTATCGTCGGTTGAAGCCTGCCTCCAAGAAAGCTCACACAGGTAAGTCGGCCGAGTGCAGACTGTTGAACCCGAAGTGGACCTCTTTGTAGTCATTTTACTTTGCTCATCTTTGGAATCCTTTATTCCTTTTTCTTCTCTTTCTCTGTATGCGTAAAAGGGGTTTTTTGGGTTCACCACATTCCTTAGTTTGGGGGAGGAAGGAATAGATGGTGGGGATTGTCTTGGCTAGGTGACCTTCCTTCCCATGGGAACAGAGACTGTCCCTGCAGAGGGCTGAAGGTGGGAGCTTGAAGGCACCGGATGATGTTGAAATTTATTTTATTGGTGAATGTGACCTTTGTGGGAAGCTTCTACTTTGCAATATTATGTGGTGCAATTCTGGTTTGTGTCAGATCTGGAATTACAAGAGACTTTTGCCAATTTGATGATGACCTAAATAAAAGAACTTTGTTTTGGAAGGTGGCCCTTGGATTACTTTTTGGGGTTTGTGCAGAGAGGGTGAAACTCAAGGGAAGCAGCCCCCCAGGGCTTTGTACCAAAGAGATGAGGAGGTTGGGAAGGGGCACCGGGGGGGGAGGGGCGGGGGGATCTCTGCCTGGGACTCTTGCTCCCGGGGGGGGGGGGGGGGCATCTGCTAGGGTCGCAACATGTTCCAGCTAACATCAGCCCTCCAGTTCACACTTTCATGGCTGGGGGTGGACTTGAGCCTGGGTGGGTCCGAGCAGCCCAGACTCATGCATCAGTGAGTGGCCGTAAAACCTCACATTACAGCTGAAGAAGCCAGCGCACCTGGGGTCTCACTAGGCCTAGGACAACACCATTGCTTCTTGTTCAGCTCCTTCAGGAGCTTTGGAGAATAGCTTGACTACCTCTTCTTTGGGACAGCCCCTCAAATATTGGGAGACTGCTATCATTTATTTTATTAAATTTCTATACCGCCCCTCTCCCGAAGGACTCGGGGCGGTGAACAGCCTATAAAATAGTACAATAATACAAAATTAAGATCACTTTAAAATTAATTAAATTAGTTGGCTGATTA
>JAEANM010000084.1:0-49457 GCA_017656035.1 Myanophis thanlyinensis | reverse complement strand
ATCTCCGGGGGCAATTCGTTCCAAAGGGAGGGTGCCCCCACAGAGAAGGCTTGAACCCTTGGGGCTGCCAGACGACACTGTGCAGATAATGGAATCCCAAGGAGGCCCACCCTGTGGGAACGCACAGGTCAGCGGGAGGTTGATGGTGGCAACAGGCGGTCCCGTAAGTACCCGGGTCCCAAGCCATGGAACGCTTTAAAGGTGAGAATCAACACCTTGAATCGCATCTGGAAGGCTACAGGGAGCCAGTGCAGCTCGCGCAGGAGAGGTGTAATATGGGGGCTCCTCGGGTCAGAATCACCCGCGCGGCCGCACCCTGCACCAACTGCAGCCTCCAGATGCTCTTCAAGGGGAGCTCCATGTAGAGAGCATTGCCATTTCTTCCTCTTCTTTTGAGCCTTGCATAATGTTACTTACCATGAAAGGGAAAAGCACAAGTAAGTATTATGAGTACATATGAAATTAGTAATTTAATCCTTGTACAGAAAATGTATGGAGTGTTTTTCTCCCCCCCAAAAAAGAAATAGGTATCACTAAACAAAAACATATAGAAATCAATTTAGGTCAATTTAGTCAAAATATATACTTTGGGCTTTATTTGTAGCTTTATCAAGAATCATGGAATTAAACTTACCAGTGTACAGTTTGTAGCTTTATCAAGAATCATGGAATTAAACTTACCAGTGTACGGTTCTGTTTTTGTTGAAAACATGCTGGTAAATCTTCCCAGTTGCCTACTTTTATATCAAGTGGAATGAAATTACAATTGAGAGGCTCTCCATCCTGGATAATCAAATAACAGACACTTAGTATCTTAGATCAGGAAGTTATTCCGTCCGCTAATGGTTTCAAACAAGAACTAGTTATTTACATGTAAGTGAAGTGGCCATCTGTCACATGGATTACATCTCTGAGTACACATTACTTCTCTATGCAAGAGGCAATGTGGAAACTTGTAGAATACGGACTTCTTGTTGTGCGTCCCACTTTTTGTACTCAGCACAGCTCACATTAAACCCTCTCATTTCCCAGAGACTAACACAGTAAAATTGAGATTAATATCATTTGATCACAAGTGGGACAGAAGGATATCTATGATCAATGTCATAGATAAGCAATTGGCTCTTCAGTTGGAATCTGTAGTTCACATGGATGACCTAGTTTATTACTTGGAGAAGGGTGTGATAATCATATGCTGATTGAATAAAGTTTTCTAAAGATTGTCTACTAGGTGACTGGAGCCATGTAACTTCTTGACACAAAAGGAGGCCACAAAGGAAAATGGAAATCTTCTTGTAGAATGGGTACTGATCTGCAGGACTATAGTTTGCCAACTGATAACAAAACTATCCTTTTAAACACAGCTCAGATTTGTAGATTAGCTTTCAAAGGACAAGATTTACAAAGTCTTGCAGCTTGTAAACTGGGTCTTCCACTAACTGAGATGGTTGGATTGCCAGCATTTAGAAACCGCACCATTTAAGAAATTTGCTCGTTACAGAAATGGAATAATACAAAGAATAATTAAGTAGTTGGTTTCCGACCTGAGCATCTGGCAGCAATATAAACGGAGAAGCCAATTGTATCAAGATCTCAAGAGACATTAACTGTAGCCTTTTGCAAATTCGGCCTGAATATTAAATAACGCTAAGGCAGATTTACTGCACTGACAACAGAATAGGGACATGGGGAAATTTGAAGACACAAATGTAGTATCTGTGGAGAAAACAGCAATCTCAGAGCAATTGATCATGTAGGGATGGAACTTCAAATCTGCTTTGAAGAAACCAAAATATCTCTTCCCAGGATAGAGATGTCCTGAGGATATGACAGTGACATTATAGGAAGGTGTTGCTTATGGGACTATTCCAAACAACAGCTAACTCAGTTAGGTTGAAAATTACACTGTCTAGAGGGGAAAGGCAAGAATGGTGGCAAGTCATAGTGGATTGTATGCTCCAGGAATTGTACACTAGCTGAATTGGGATAGTAATATGGTTGATACTGCAATATCTAGTGGTCAATCTTAAAAGACAATGGTTCAGTGAGAAGCCACAGAACTGATGGAAACTAGAAAAAGGTGTTCCCAACAGCTGGTGCAACTTCTCTCCTTAGTTTCTGCCAACTCCTTTTACCTTATGTCCCTCAAAACCCAGCCTCTCTGATGCAGTTCTTATTCAGCAACTTACAGTTTTATGATCCTTCAGGAATGTTTTTTTAGAGGGCATAGAAAAGTCATGAGCAAAAGAAATAGAAACTATTGTACCAATCAGAATTCTACATGTGCTTCTTTGAATCCAAAATTAATTTCCCACCTTTGTGTAGACATGAATTCGGTCAGTATTCCTACTGGCACAGAACATTAGACTATCATATGTGAGGATGGATTCTAAATCATTTGAATACTCTGCAAATAAAAATGATTTGAGTTTTATTACAAAATAATTTTACTTTCATCTCTTTGTAACAGTTATGATAATGAACATGCCATCAAACAAGCACATTCCACCTGATTTATCAGGAAATTTCCTAGGAAGCAACTATATCCTTAGATCTTACCTAGTCTGTTGTGACATAGGGGTTATTTACTACTTGACAGATCAACTTATGACTGCAATGCTTACAATCAAAGTTCCTGCCTCAATGAGACCATGTTTTCCTGAAAATACAATCTACCTCAAAAGTAAGTCCTATCTTAATTTTTACATGTGCGCCCAATATAAACCCTACCTCCACAATAAGCCTTAATTATGACCCCACTCATTCCAGGGTGCACAGGTAGAAATTAAGTTAGGGTGGGGATGGGGGGCTGTGGAGCTGTCCTACCTTCAAACAGTTGAAGTCAGGCTTGCATACCCCGATACCTGCCTTGCCGGCCCATTTCTTCTGCAGGTGACAAGATCGGCAAGGCTTTCCTGAAGGCTTCTGCAGCCAATAACAGAGCTCTGGATCAATGTGGAACTCTGATATCGGCTGCAGAGGCTTCAGGAAAGCTTTGCTGGCCTTGTGGGCCGTAGAAGTTCCTGAAGGCCTCTGACAGTGAAAAGGAGGCGGGGGTCAATGCACTTAAGTGAGGTGAGTCAGAGACATCCCCCTGAAAATAAGACCTAGTGCCTTTTTGGTGGCCTCTCTCTATATATAGGCCTATCTGTATATATATAATATATATATTTTGGGGAAACACAGGTAGTTGTAAGGCAAAGACTACCTGTACCTAAAACAACTTAAGTGCGACCTAACTCTCACCAAAATCATATGAGAAAAACATCTGAGGAAGTACCTTTATATTAGATGGCCAATGTTGGATCTTTTCATTTACTCAAATAATAATGATAATAGTAACTAATTCTATCTCCAATTTATAATCCCAGTAGAAACAGAGAAAAATAATAAGCCATTGTAAATATTGAATTGAATTGATCTAAATCTAGATCCAGACCTAGCTTCTAATTCTTATTTGCAAGGATCCTTTAAGCCCTAGATATACCAAAAAGACAGCTCTTGTTTCTTTTCTCTACAGCAAAAGGTAAAACATCATTATTGGAAATATATTAAGATACTGTTGTATAGCATTTTTATTATTATATATTGCTAGCATGTCAAAGCACATCATCCTTATCTGGCTTTGTCTAAAGCCAATTGTATACATTAAAAGTATATATAAATTAGGGTGGGTTTTTTTGATAACTTGAACTCCATGGACAAGTTCATGCAGTTTTCTTGGTAACATTTTCAGAAATTGTTTGCTGCTGCCTAGCACTGAGGGATAAACAGGTGGCCCACAGTCAACTACTCCCTGCCTAAGGTAGAACTAGGACTCTCCCAGTTTCTAGTGCAGTTACTTTAACAACTTAGTCAAACTGGATCTCACTTTTAATTTAGCAGATTAATATTCTGTGGTATTTTTTAAAGTATAATCTTGTTACAGAGACAGGCAACTATGCTAATCAATTTGATTTGAATTTTGGTAGAAAAATAATATTTTTTTCCAATAGGACATTTTCTTGCATTGTCTAAATTCCCAGAATGCCAACTACAGCACTGTCATCGTCTCCAAAATGTACTGAGGGCATTGAGTAAGTCATTGTAAGCACTGTGTTCAATAACAGAGAAGAGGAAGAATCCAACAAGTGTTTACATTATTCTCACTATTTAAAAATTTTGCAAATGTTATATACACACTGATCACTGTGGGAAGAGCCAATAATTCTCAAACTTCTAGATTTACATGTTCATGAACATGCAATAATTAGTGCCAAAAGGAAGGCAATATTTATTACCTTGTTTTAGTTCTTGCTTAGAGCAGTCCAATTGCTTATTTGTTTCTTCCTTTGTCATCTCAATACTATTAAGATGTATGTTATTTTTGACTGCATTTCCACCTTCACTTTCAGCAGGGAGAAAACCAATTTGACTTTCCTTTCGTATACCTATGGGTGTTAAAAAGCAAGAAGAAATAACAATTATATAATATGTTGTTGGGAAAGAAAAGCTAACATAAATGCTAAGGTACATTTCTGTTATAAAGTCTAGTACTTAGTTCTCAAAAGAAGAGTAGAAGTTCACTGTAGTTAACCATAAGTAATTATATAGATGATTCTCAAATTAAAGAACAGGATATGTGCCTGCAAAACTACCAGTGGCTATGGGTAAAAAAATAACAACAGTCACCAAACATCTAGCAATTTTTTAAACAGTTTATTTAAAAAAAATTAAAAACAGAATAAAATGCTACATAAAATAAAAATTCTGCTAAAGACATAGTGGAAAAAGAATAACAATACTAAAAAAGAGTTTTCAATTATAATAAAAATTGAAATATTTTCTTTAATTTAATTTAATTTCACAAATTTTTATACCACCCCCCTCCCAAGGGACTCGGGGCGGTGTACAGCCATGTAAAAACAAGTACATAAAAATTAAGATACAATTAAAAAGATTAAATCAAGGGCCAATTAAAGTTAAAAAAATTTAAAATTCTAAAAAACTAGAATAGAATTGATTATTCTAGAATAATTGATTAATTATCCAGAATTATTTATTATGCCATCTTAAAATATAACTAAAGAGCTCAATAACACTTTAAATGTATTAATATTGATATCATCACTATAAGTATTAAAAGAACAAGAAAAAAAAGAAAATTAAAAAAGCAGAAGTATAAGAAAAATGTGACAAAAATAAAAAAGGTGAAAATACCTATAAACGACATTGTTTAAATTGCCTTCCATTGTACCCAGTTATTAAGTACATTAATATATTTATAAAGACTGAAACTTTTTCTAATTACTTTCTTTATATCTCTGTAGCATCTAGCAATGCTACGCTTTGATACTTCCACAGATCTAACACTTGAATAAATAACAATTGCATATGCTAAATGAAGGAAATACCTACATACATCTCCCTGTCCATACCTTCAAGAATTATCATAGAACTTTTTAAATGTCACAGACAATGTAATTATAGAATATTTGCAAAATATTCATATTTGCATTTTTTTTCTTATTACAACCCCTGTAATCATCAGGGTGGAGTCGGGGGTGATTGAATGGAGTTGAGCATTTACTGGCCGGATACCCTTCCTGATACCTACACAGAGCTCGCAGCAGATATTTTCTCATTATGCTTAGAGAGAGAAATATCTGCCACCACCTAGGCGTGAATTCACAGCCTTCTGATTGTGAGATGAGAACGCCACCTGTAGGCCACCATGCTGCTCATTAGCAACCCTTTGTTAAAATTACATGTAATTATTTTAGTCTTCAATGCAACTGAATTTACCTTTTGTCCTGGTCCCACTTTTTTCCTACTAGCAACACTTCCTTTCAGGTATTGGAGGTCGAACGTGGCCTAAACCCTAAACCATACATCCTTGGCATTGAAATAAGATCTATCCTTGAACTGGGTTTTCCTACTGCTGCTTTCTTTCAAGACTCTTATGTATACTACTCAGGGAGGAGTGGGAGGAATATCACAAATGCAGTAATAAAGACTAACAAAGTTGCTTCTTTTAACATGTCTAACAATAAGATATCATACAAATTAAATTTATACCATGGACAATTACATTTATTTCTGTAAATCCTCAATTTATGCACTATTACACGTTTAGGCCCAACTGCTAATTTCTGCTTTTAGCATTAAACATTAGGATATTTTTGTACACGTGCTATATAATACAAGCAGACTAACAAGATGTGTTAAAAACAAAGAAAAAAGTTTCTAACAGGAGAAAATATTTTTACTCACTATTCTTTCTGCGAGGGGATTCGCACATTTCACAATAAGTTAGCAGTGAACTATTACAGTATGTGCAAAGCCTGCATGGCCAGGTTACTTCAGAAGCAAATCCTTTGGTTGACTCAGTTAAAAGGACACACTCATCCTCCTGGGAAGCTTCTTCTGAAAATGAATTGTTTCTTTTTCTAAATAAACATTTTCTCTTTCCTCTGTTAGGAACAAGCTTGGGTGTAGATGGATCTACAGGTTTTGGTCTCTTTGCCTCTCTGAAAAGCTCATCTAGAGCCTCTGCTCCCTGGGACTCTATGCTTCTGCCACTTTCCAGATCTCTTTCCTCCGAAGCGTGGGAAGAATTTGAACTTAGACCCGGAGATGTGTTATAACAGGAATCAATTTTTCGCTTTTTCTCCAGATCTGGTTTTGGCGAAAAGAAGTCACGAATATCATGCTGCTTCTCCTTTTCAAACTAGGACGGAAGACCCAACAATCATTACTCTGCTTAACACAAGGATGCCCCTGCATTACCTATTACTATCATTACCAACCATTTCCTATTTCAGTTTCACCATTTTACAAATAGGTAGTCCTTGACTAGTGACTGGTC
Source organism: Myanophis thanlyinensis (assembly GCA_017656035.1). Classification (NCBI taxonomy): domain Eukaryota; kingdom Metazoa; phylum Chordata; class Lepidosauria; order Squamata; family Homalopsidae; genus Myanophis; species Myanophis thanlyinensis. Next base: position 42,610 of record JAEANM010000084.1, on the reverse strand, counting down.
ACTTAACAACTATTCAAAGTTATGACAAACTTGAAAAATGTTACTTATGATTTGGTCCTGGAAGTTACAAATGCCACATAACCTCTGTGCTCACATAATCGCATTTTAGGTGTTTGGCAACTGACTTGCATTTACTATCAGGTCCATGTACTGTAGTCACAATCACGTTTTGTGATTTTTGCTATTTCCCAGCAAAAAAATACCCATTGAATAAGTTGGATTTTGATTTATAACCATGTGATTCATTTAATGATTGTTGTAAAAATGGTCATAACATTGAGTTAGGTCATGTGGTGACTTGACTTATGACCACACTTATTTACAATAAAAATTCCAGGCTCAACTGTGATCATAAGTTTGAATTTCAACAGGCAATTTGACATATTAAGGGAAAAAAAGTAATATTCTATATTTTAGAAAATAGAAATTCATTAACATTCTATCAACATTATTCAAAGTATTTTTTTTAAAAAGTTGGAGTATTGCATATAAAACTTTTAAACAAAATTGGTATGTTAGATGCCAAATGAAATAGTAAGTTTTGCATCAGTACTTACTCCAGACTTTTAAATAACTTTCACAAAATGAACTATTGATACTAATATTTTGACATTTAAATATCACAAAATGAACTATTAATGCTAATATTTTGATATTTAAATAAATTTCACAAAATGAACTATTAATATTTTGGCAAATAAATTTCACAAAACGAACTATTAATACTAATATTTTGATCAAATAACATACATTTAACTCATTTTAATATTTGCTGTAGTTAGAACAATAGGAATAATGTTTATTTCCATGGATTTGGATCCAATTTTGAAACTCAAATGACACTACTGGCTACTTTTTTAAAAAATAATGAGCCGTGTAATTAATTCTGAACCTGGCTTTTGTTATTAGGAAAATAATTCTGTGAAGAGAGATCTGTTCTGCCAATGGTGATCATTTTTAGATTTCACAATTTGACATTTATATGAAGAATTATTAATGCAACTTGTAATGAAGCTAATGCCCTAGATAATATGTGAAAGGATATTTGAGTAAACCCTGAACCAAAGTATTAAGACAAATTAATCTGATATAATCTGCCATTAAGTTTCTGCAGAAAGTGCTAAAACTCCCTACACAGTTATCAAAGACCAAACAGAATTATAATCAGTAGACATAAGCATCTGCTAGAAGCATTGATAATGTCACACTTGTCACAATGCCATTACACAAATAACATATTGTATCTAATTAGCATAATTTGTGCAACATCATGACATGTGGAATGTCAGCTGCCTCTCCTGAATGTCTAGGTCAGCAAATCCTACAGAAACCATACCTATGGGTTTGAGAGAAAAATAAAAGTGTACTTATATAAAATAAAGCAATATGGACATTTCACTTCATTGATGATTCTAAAACAGCTAATAACAGAATGTTGTGTGAAAGTCAGTTATTATAGTAGATCTAAACCAAAATGAGAAGTATTTGTATATCAAAAACATAGTATTACGCTTGGATACCCAATAAGATTTATATATATATACGTTCTTACATGGGTGAATAAGACCTCATCCTTGATTTCATTTAGGTCTTCATTTGGGGTCCATGCTTCAGCAAAATTCAAAAAATCCCATTTATCTTTGTCACCTTCAGGTGCCTGTAGCTTTTCTTTCTTGCCATTTAACGTGGTACCTGTAACTTTGGCCTAAATAGTAAATGAAATAATTTTATAAAAATACCCACATTATTATTTATCTATTTGCTGCATACCCAACTTATAAATAAGCATTTAAGATGATGAGCAAAACAGAATATGACACTCAGAAACAGAAGTTAAAAATCTGGTTTTTAACAACTGTGTCTCTGCAGATTCCCAAAACAAAATTTCAAGAGAAAATATTCCATAATATTCCATTGGAATATTGAATGATCACCTATTACTTCAGATGTTGCTCCCCAACACCCAAACTACTCTTAGACAGCACCATCAAAATTAGCAGCAAAATAGCTGATTTTCAGCTATGCAATTCTTATATTTTCCCCTCTGTTGAAATCAAAATGGACTTATTAAGCCACAGGGACATAATTAACATTCACATTATATCTTCAAATGCCTAACCTTCCTTAAAAAAAGATGAGAAAGTTTGATTGTAATCATTTGACATCGCCAGGACTTTTCTGAGCCTAGAGAGCCAATATAACGATAAAATGCCAAATGCCAAGAAAGACTGCCATTTCTCAAAACGTATCATCCAAAATTATTTATGGTTCTCAGAATAACAACTTTCTAGTTTCTATTTTAATCACTTTCCAAAAAAACCTGGAAAGTCTACCTCTAAGAGCATATAATTCAATATTATCTTTTTTAAAAAAAATTAAAGGAACAATTATTCCTTATTTCTACTTTCCGGCAGCCTCGGAAAGAGGCTTACAGTACAAGCAATTACAAACTTTCCCTAGCCTAATGTTAATGTATGGAACTTCCCTCATATTAAATCTTAAGCATGTGACTAAACTCAGGTTCCATGGCTCTAATAACTTCCCCCTGCATTATTTACCATGCCCTGCAATAAATTACGGAGAACGTGAAAACTTGCATATTATTTTGTGACCTCTGAGTTGCACTAATAAAAAATTTGTTTTAGTACAGAATCTGCAGAGATGACAGATAGAGCATCCCAATTAATCTGACAGTTCTTGAATTCTATGGCTCAACAAATTCTTTTTTCATTCCAAGGGGTCTTGATTTCAGGTCTTTAATGTCAGATTATGATAAATGAAGACAAAACATGGAATATTTCCAAGGGTAAAGGCTGCTTCTTATTATTGTCTGACTGCATCTTCCAAGCTCTAATTACCTACATAAATATTTCCCCTGTTTCACTATTCTCATGCTTTTAGAACGGAGACACTTCTGCTTTCCAAAGTATGGGTTTAGAGGCTTCTGAAGAAATTTTGTAGCAAAGAAAAATTTATGTCCCATTATGTCTTGGTTGTTTCTCCAGATATGTAATATTCTTCTTAGGAATCAAAGCCAAGCAAAACTTGATAGAAACAAAGGAGTGAAAAAGGACCAGCACAGAATGTACAGGTAGTCCTCAACTTCACGACCACTGTTGAGTCTAAAATTTGTGTTGTTAAGTGAGAAATTTCTTAAGTGAGTTTTACCTCATGTTACGCCACATTTGTTAAGGGAACCACTGCAGCTCTTAAACTAGTAATACGGTTGTAAAGTGAATCTGATTTCCCCATTGACTTTGCTGATCAGAAAAACGCAAAAGGGGATCACATGACTCCGTGAAACTGTAACCGTTGTAAATGTGAGTCACTTGTCAAGCATCCGAATGTAAGTCACGTGACCCATGGGGATGCTGTAACGGTCATAAGTGTGAAAAATGGTCATACGTCACTTTTTTAAAGTGCCGTTGTAACTTTGAATAATCACTGAATGACACTAAGTGAACTGTTGCAAGTCGAGGACTACCTGTATACATCAATACCTGCAAAATCTGGGATTTCCAACACTTAATCATACCTTACGATTCAACATTGCCCACATAACAGAGTCTAAGGTTCCATTTGCAATAAGATAATGGATATTCACAGAGTTACTCTGTCCTATCCGATGAGCTCTGTCTTCTGCTTGTTTTATATGTCCAGGGTCCCAATATAATTCAGCAAAAACAACATGAGTGGCAGCCGTGAAGGTTAAACCCTAAACATAACGAAGAAATACTTATATCATCATTTATCAAACAGGCAGCAATCAACGCCTTTTGTAAGCTTACAGTCTCTTATAGAAATTTCAGGAAACATTTAGCATTGAAACCAGAGAACATCATTCCTTTTTATCTTGGCTCACCAAGTTTTGTCTTCTATGTAAAAATTCGCTCAACAGGCCGAACAAGTTGGGGCAAAAGACATTTACAGTTGGAATTCTCTGACATCTCATTCTGTCTCTCCATTAACTGAAATAGCACTGCTAATTCTTTTTCCCACAGTAACGAAGCTCTTATCTCTGTAGCTCCTTCCTAAATATCTCGTAAGAAATTGCATTATATAAACAGACATACTAATTCATAAATGATGTGCTCCTATGTATTTTGCAAATAACATTAGTTTCTGGATCAGCTCTACATTATAGGACTGACCCCCAAAAAATCTATTAACTGGAATAGAACAAGGGCAAAGTAATGAAAAGCTGCGTAGCACTTCAGCTAAATTCTTTAAAATAATTTCAGTTCCAGAAAAACGTATTGTCCAACAATAGAAAAATAAGTTGTTAAATCTGCAGAGATGCATATAAACAAAAGTAGGTGACAATGCAGACATATACTAGTGGCTAGGCTCCACGCTGTAATTTGTCGATATATTTGAATTTCTGATATGATAACATCCCACAATGAAATTTTAGTTTTTTTTTTGTTTTTTTTTTGGGGGGGGGGGGGAAGTGTTGATTGGTTCCACAATCATTTGGCTTTATTTTAGCCTCCCCAAATGGAGGCAACAGTAGTTCTCTGGCTATTAGTGACTAAATTTCAGAAGTTGTTAGTCTTATTATATATAGTACTTAGTTTTTTAAAAAAATAAAGATTTTTTGCCAAAATGTGCTAATTTTGACAACTATCATTTGCTAAGTTGATACATTACTGCTGGAATTTGCTTAAAAAGAAATTGAGTTAGAAATTCTGGATCCTGATCTTTCCTTCTGCAATTGGAATTGTTCTTACTTATTCAGAACCAGTCTGGCCAGCTAAGGTTTAGGTTAACAGAAAAAAATAAAGGAGATTTTGAGTTCTCCTCCTCTTACTTCACACTCAAATCCACTGTGGATCTGGCAAACACCATCATCTTTCTGACTGTGAACATGGTATGTGTAGAAATCCAGGTATAGAACTTATTCAGCCTAAAAACTTTTAAAGTATTTTTCCATACTGGATTTGAAAATGATTTTACCAATGTTTTATATCAGGGAACAATTTTAAGGTGCATTTAAGTAACATACTTAGTAAGTTTAAATCTATGCAAATTGATTATGAAATATAAGCCTGCTATCCTAAAACAAAAGGATGGGGCTTTATTGTATTTGCTTCTTAGAGGTACATTGATATGCATATAAGGACTGACAGATACGTTGCACAACTGTCAATTAAGAAGAATTAATTCACAATCCATAGGAGTTTTACTTAGACAGGTGCTTACAGATATGGTGCAGACCTTGTGTTGTTGTATCAGTTTGCAGAAATAGTTTTTATCTCCAAGCTTTTGCTTTATATTTGAACAAACGGAAGGATTCACACCTGTGCACAGGCAGAGAGAGAGAGAGGGAGGGATGATGGGAAAGAAAGTTATTTATTTAAGTCATTACCTGGCCAGCAGCCTGAATGCTTAAAACAGCCACTCTGGTATCTGGGTCTTTTTGGAACTGATTTACAAGATGTATCCGTTCTGCTGAAGGTATACTGCCATCAATCCGAATATAACGAACCTGTGCCATATAAAGTAACATAAACGGTCACCTGAAGATAAATTGGAGAGAATCCTTGGGTTCTGACAAGGGGGAAAAATATGATAACAGGGAAACAAAGATGTTAACGAAATTATTGATTTCCACACTGAATATGGTCAGGCCAATCACAATTAAGGTCTGTGCCTTAATTGTGATCGGTCTGACCATATTCAGCATGGAAAACAGCAGCAGCTTTGGACACGCTATTTTTGTTTCACAGATATGATACTTTAAAATTTCCAGGAATATAGTTCCCTAGCTTGAAAAGATAACCATTTTTAACTCAATGGAGAAGGTTGCTCTAGTCTTCCACAGTAAGAGCAAATGTGAAGGTCTGTTGGCCAGAGTGCTGCTACCTCGTAGTTAGAGGGGCCCAGACTGAAGTAATTCCTGTCAAGTTGCTTCATCCACTGCACGCAGGGGTGGGCAATTATGGCTCCTTCATGACTCGTGGACTTCAACTCCCAGAATTTCTGAGCCAGCATGGCGGACTCAGGAATTCTGGGAGTTGAAGTCCACAAGTCATGAAGGAGCCATAATTGCCCACCCCTGGACTACAGCAAGAACATAAACAAAGAATGCTATTAGGAACCAGAGGTGGTTAGTTAGGTCACTATCACTAGAACCAGAACTAAAAGGATGACGCTAAAAGGGAACTTATCTTTAGGGGAAATTAAAAAACAGTAATGTAGAAATAGAACTGGAACTCCCAGATCGGCTTTACATAAGTTTAGGAGATGCAGAGGAAATGTTAGGCATAGCAGGAAGATAGTATGGAAATGGAAGCAACAATATTGATTGAGGAATCTGCCATTCATGACATTTCCTTTTTACTCTGCCTCTATCTAATGATAGACAAAATAACAGAACATCAGTGTTGGAAGGGATTGTGGAGGTCTTCTGTTTCGACCCCCAACACAATTAGGAGACCCTATACCAGTGATAGTGAACCTTTTTGGAATCGAATGCTGAAAATGTGTGCGCATGCACGCTCACACACACTCGCACATGCCAAAACTGCGCTCATGCAGTTGTGTGTGTGCATGCGCACTGATGCGTGCATGACCTGAACACCAGCTGAGTAGCAGAAACCTGAACACCAGCTGAGTCTCTGGAAACACTTGTGTGCGCATGCACAGCAGAGACTCGAAGACCAGCTGATGCGTGCATGACCTGAACACCAGCTGAGTAGCAGAGACCTGAACACAGCAGAGACTCGAAGACCAGCTGGACCAGCATGCCCACAGAAAAGGGCTCTGTGTGCCACTTCGGGCATGCATGTCCTAGTTTGCCACCACTGCCCTATATCATCTCAGACAAGTGACCTTCCAGTTTCTTCTTAAAAGCCTCCAGTGATGAATCACCCAGAACCTCTGAAGGCATGCTGTTCAATAATGAGGAACGGTGGTTCAGCGGTTTAAAGATACTGGATTTGTTGGCCAGAGAAAGCCAGTTCTCCACATCCCAGCAGTTTGATCCTTAGGACCTTGTGACAGAGTGAGCTTCCATCACTCACCTCAGCTTCTGCCAACCCAGCAATTCGAAAGCATGCAAATGCAAGTAGGTACCACTCTGGTGGGACTAATGGTGGAAGCAAGAAGCCAACGGGCGCCAGATCAACCCGAACGTTTGGCAAAAACCAGCAGAAAAAAAGCCCCAGATGATGCTGACCCTCCAACAGAATGCCGTTAGCTGCTTTGTGTGTGGAGCTAGTTCGCCCTCTGTGGTGCATGTGGATAGCATGCAAACATGGACTGAACAAGCCATCAATCTTAGGCAGCCAAACGTCTACTCTGTAATAACACTGTAGATTCCTGGCTTTCCTGTACCAATGCCACATGCTAAATAATAGTAATAATAAACCTTGTAAGTTTCCTAGGCTCCAGTGATATCATGGTGGTTGTCTTTAAAAATGATTCAGAAACTTCAAATGGCACAACATGCAGCTGTTTAAATATTGGAAGAGCAAGGCAGTAGAGCAAGTAACACTGCTACTGAACCAATTGCACTTGTTATTGTTTAACATTAAAATATTAATGTATAGCCAACTAGTTAAATTGATACAATAAAAATATTTGGAGAGTTTAGAATCTTGTTATGTTATCTGACATTGCAACATCGATTTCAATACATTTCAAATATTGCAGGACAACAATTCAAACTAAAAGGGTAGTTAGTATCTACAAACATAATTACCTAACATGTACAAATCATAAACTAGTAAATGGAGCCAAATTGCTTGAAAATCCTTTCATGCTCATGCCAAGAACAGCCACCTTAAAAAAATTAATCTCACCAGCACTTTTAACATTAGCACTATAAATAATATATGCAAGAACAGTTAAAACTACCCTGCACAAACCCAAAATAGAGGACCTTGCTGACAATGAGCTCCTATTTGTGGAGCTGATAGTTAAGAAATTTGGAGAAATAAAACTCTTAAGCTTGCCTTCCACAATAATTTATTCTGCAAGTGAAATTGCAGTGAATTTGGGTCTATGTGCTCCTTCTGCCTTCTGCCTTCTACCATTTAAATATAAATTTCTGTTTTGTTTAATAAAATACCTAAAAACACAGACAAAGAGAGACCAAAGAAAATTCCTGAATTTTCTTTTGCAATTAAAATTACGGATCACTTGAAAACCCAAAATTGTATTCAGTAGAGAACAACCACCAAAGCTTATTCAAATTTATCTTAGCATCTTGGATGCCAAGGAAACAAGAGGTCAGGAATTAACCTCTCTATAAAGCTGTACACTATACTGCTTATGGTTTATAATTAGTTCCTTAGGCCTAGACCTCTCCACTTAACTGCTATTTATTATGTTCATGCATTATAATACATTATCCAGTACATCTTCCATCTTATCTATATAAATGGTATCATTACTAAATCTCCAGTAAATCTCTACAACAGCCTATCATCTGCTCAAAGATCTTCTTTTGGTTAAAACTGATTTTTTTCTTCCTTAACTTCTAGTGCACAGCTCAGCAAATATTTTGTGCTGGTCATAAGTAAAACTCTGTTAAGAGTAGGATTGCTGAGCAAGCACCTTATTACCTTGCTGCCTTTAAAACATGTGAAATAGCTTATTAGTGTAACTTGACCAAGAAGTTCTGGTTACAATCCTATGATGCCTATCTATACACTTTAAAAATAAAAATAGAAAGTCATGACTGCCATAAACTAAAGTTTGTTGTGAATTACATTTGAGTCCTGGTGGCTTACATGTATACCTCTCTGTTTTCTTAGAACCGATTCACATTGCCTTTGTCCAAAAAATTTGATTTTATTACCTAGTCCAGACCCCTGGATTTCTCAAATGGGCCCTCATGGCAGCATTAGACATGGCCAACTCTGCCTAAATTTGCATATTAGCTAAAGTTAATTAAAGGGTTGCATTTGGAGCTCAGGCATGCCATGCTAATTTGCTTCAATTTGACCCAGAAAATTATAATATAGTGCTATTGTATACATATGTTCCACTGCTGTTTGTAGTTGGAGGTTGGAATGTCAACGTTGAAAATAATGAGGAAAATACAGCTGGATTTTACAGCCTAGGAAACAAGAAATGAATCAGGAGAACGTCATTGGTTTCTGCAATCTAATAATTTCTTCATTGCTAACACAATCTTCGAACAACCAAACCAATGCCTATGGACATGGACATCACCCAAGAAACACATACAAATAAAACTCCATAACTGGTATAATGAGATGGAAGAATTCATTTAGAATGGCAAAGATATACTGAGTTGCTCACTGTGGAATAGATCATAAATTGCTTTTGTTGAAGTTCCATCATTCTAAGCTAATGTAGAAAAAGAAGTCACCCAGTTTCTAGCCTATCATCTTGAGGATATAGCCCAGTGGTGGAATGCAACCGATTTTACTACCGGTTCATTTTGTGTACGCTTTGCATGCAGTCCTCCAGAGCTCTGTTTTCACTGGCACAGGGTTGTAGGCCATGGCAGCCGAAAATGGAGCTCAGGAGTCCATTTTCGTTGGCAGAAGCACCGCGGGCCAGTCCTTCACTGTTTCCATGGTGGCCTCGCGGGCCAGATCTAAGTATCCTGTGGGCCAGATCCAACCCCATGGGCCTTGAGTTTGACACCCCTGATGTAGGCCATGGCATGCTGTGGAATGTTCTTAGAAAAATGTGGCAGAACATGATGAAGCAGATTGCCTTTAAATCAACAAGAGAATAAGACAAGTATTCTCTTATTCAGTCTTAATGATGAATATGTATAGAAGAATGCAGGATTGGAAGTAGATGAGCAAAGTTTTAAAACTGGATAAAGAAACATTATTAACCATGTATGTTGATTACTCTGATAGTAAAAAAATTCAAAAACTCTAGTAATTAAAAGAGCATAGTGAAAACGTGGGACTAAAATTAAATATAAAGGTCAAACGAATGACAACAATTACAGGCTTAGGTTTACTTGTTAGCCAGACATTATTGAAATGGTCCTATGGCTTCTGCCTTTTAGGATCAATATGCACCATTAACAGAATCAGCAATCAAGAAATACACTAGAGACTAGCACATTGACAGAGTTGCAATGAAGACCTTGGAAAAGATATTCAAACCTCATAATAGGTCTATTTCTACAAAAATCAAATGGTGTAGACAATAGTTTTCCCTTAGGTATTGATCTAAGTACTATAAACTCCTACATTGTTCCAGTGTTAAGTCTTTAGTCCACTGCTGTTGGCCTTCCACTCCTCCCCAAACATTTTGGGGCTGTTGTATAGCTAACTGGGTATTTTGAAATTGCAGTCCCAACATAGATGGAAAGTGCCATGCTGAGTAAAGCTAATGTATGCAGTGCTATCTGCTTTTAACTGTTAATTTTCACTTATTTTATAGAGGTTTTTAAAATATGCCACAGTGGAAAATATATCAGTAGTCAAGACAGTACAGACACAAGCTTACCCTTTTTTCATATAACTGTGATGTTCACATTTACAGCTTAATATAAGAGCTGCCAATAGCAATCTAATTCCATAAAGCATATTTACCTTGCTCTCAATCACTGCCTCTGTACACGCCTGCAGCATACTTAAATGATGAGCAAAGACCAGAAACTTCAGTTCTTCATTCTCCAGCAGCATTTTGATATAATCCTTCACTGCACCTGCCTAAAATATATAGGCATGTTTGAATCTTATTGTAATTATTAAGAAAAGGAAAGGCAAAGGTACAGCAACAAAATACCAGGTATCTTAAGTTATAAAATAAAACTGCATAAATAAACAATTAACTTCTTTTTTAATATATGTATGTCATCGAATGTAGGTTCAGGCTAAGAAAAAAAAAACTCTGGCATCTATTGTATTGTATACTGGTTCATCAATTCCTGTAAGGAGATTTGTGCTACTTATGTTCAAAGCAAACAGGCAAGCATAACTAACACACACACACACCATGAATTTACAATCTCTTAAGATTTGGATTAAAATATTTTTTGAATGGAAGTATTTCTACTTAACTGTGACTAGGAATTCTTCAATTCAACAAAGTCTAATAAAATCTCTGCCAGCTCCCTGTCTGTTCAGCAATCCAATATACTATATCCCAAATTATATCCCGAGAAGCTGATTCTCAAGTTTGGTCTTTTGAAAGGTCATGTCATGCAGTATAAAAAACTGACTAGAGAAGTCCACTTTGACAAAAAGATTACCACTTCAGAGTTAATATTCAAGTGCTGTTGCTACGGATTAAGAACTACTAGTTAAATGTCAGAACATGTATTTCTTATCATAGAAAACTTTAAGTAAAATATAATACTTATTACTGTTTAAGTATCTTTTTGACAACATAGAAAACTTTAAGTAAAATATAGTACTTATTATTGTTTAAGTATCTTTTTGACAATATATTCTAAGACGAGGCAGTTTATGGACAAATTAAAAGTAGAATTTAGTTCAGGGGCTGTAGGCAGGGAATGAAGAATGGTTAACAAAAATCTCCCACGACAATCTATTTATAGAAACTTTTGCTGGATCTGGGCATCTTACAGATGGAAAAATATTTCTTTCTGGTTTTCAAAATCTTTTTGTTATAAAAATCTGGATGCTTATAATCCGAATACCACTTTATATTATGTTCAGTTCCCAAGCAATGCAGGAAGAGGTGCCTTTTTTTGTTGTAGTAACCTGTGGAATACCATTCCCACACCCGGAAATTCACGTGGTGCCATCCCGACTGTGTTTAGAAGGGCCTTGAAAACTTGATTTTTTTTCCAAGCCTGGGGTTGAGTAAATAGTGTGTCTTCTGTACTTGGGGAGACAAGATGGTTGGGTTTGTTCCGTCCAGAAATCTGGAGTTTATCATTTCTACTATCAGTATTTTGCTGGTATTTTTTATTATGCACCACTCAAGAGTTGTTGTAGAGATGGGCAGCCTTGTAAATTTAAATAAGTAAACAAATAAAATGAATAATCTTTATCCAGCTGAGTGCTACATCGTTAGAAAAAGCAGAATAGAAATAGCTACATTTTAACAACACTCACAAAGCATTTCAGGATTACCTTGGCAATGGCAGTCTGCTTAAACATACGTGTAATTAGACTCATCACTTGGACAAAGTCATCTTTAGTAGAGTCTAAATTTGAAGCCCTCATTAACTTCTCCCACTCTTCAAAGCTAGTATTTAATTCCTGCATAGGAGGAAACAACATTTAGAGGCAAAAAATGTGAAAAGGCAAAACAATTACACTGTCTGAATCATACCATGTTTTCTCAATAAAGAACAATAGACTCTAACCTTTCTCTGTTAGCAATGTCAATGCAATACAATGTCATTGATAAATTCCTACCATGTATGGAAATTTACTTAGACTGAGAGAAAAATAATAAAATAGGAAGTATAACTCATTCTATTTCAATTATAAATAAAACTTTTTTTTTGAAAATTTCAAACCTAGAACACTATTTAAATCAAAATGGCCATGTAGATTGTTTCTCAGTACTGCATTTATATTATCTTGCTAAAATACTTCTTTGTATGTGTTACTCACATAATGTATTATGTGTATTCATGAATATCATAATATTTTAGAAATGTAAAAGAATCAGTATGCACCTTATTGTACTGGAGTTTTTTGGGTGATGTGCATATATGCTGCATATTTTTTTCTGAACATGCAATATAAATTATACTTATTAAAATTTTGGCTAGGGCTGTGTGGGCCTTTGGATTTAAGGAGAAAAAGAGGAAAAGATGTTTTGGAATGCATAAGGGCACTCATCCAGCACCTGCAAAGAATTCCTGAAATTATATAACTGCATTTTCAACTGCCAGATTATCCTGGAAAAATCCATATTTACTGCACTATTTAAAACAGAGCCTTGATCCTTGAGTCCATTTATCATCAGCATTTTTATCTATCAATAATGTTTCACTGCCAGTTTAGCTATTTCTGCTAAGTCAGAATAATGTTCTATTTACCCTGTATGACACCCAGAGGTGAAATTCAGCCGGTTCGCACCTGTTCTATAGAAACCGTTATTAAAAGAAATGTTTTGTTTTTTCCCCACTTTGCAGAGTTAATCCTGTAAAGATTAACTTTACAGGGTTAATCCTGTAAATAAGGCAGTTGTTTCTAGCCTAACCTTTATTGCCTTGCTCACAGAAACTGCCTCTCCCCTTATTACATTATAACTTTGGTGAAGTTTAATTCTGTGCTTTGTGATGTTTAATCCTGTGGCCACGCCCACAGAACCGGTAGTAAAAAAAATTGAATTTCACTACTGATGACATCTTATTTTACAATGAACCAGTTAGGTAACCTATAATAGCAAAACTGAATAGAACTACTGAATCTGTGCAATCACTCAAAAACTTTTGAAACATGGCCATGCTTCTGTATACTTCCCAAAGTCATTATACCTATGAAAATAGATCATGATTGACATATTTCTCAGCATGCTAATATCAGCTTACTTTAGCAGTATTTTTAGGAAGATCAAAAGGTATCCGTTGCCTAATTTTAGGTGGCAATTGTGTTAAAACTTCACTTTTCATTCGCCTAATCATTACGTTGCTTAGTAATTCATGCAGCTCATCTAAATTTGAAGCTCCTCTGCAGTCCCACTGTCGTCTTTTACCAAAATATCTGGAACAAGAACAATAAAAATAGAACAGCTGATTTAAAACATCGTAACATTTATTTTTTATTAGGCATATGTTCATACGAGTTTCTTTCCAAAGGAGGTAAATATAATATACTCACGGCATTCATCCAAATCTTAAATATTATTACGTTATGATTCACATTTAAGCTAAATAGCAAAGTTATAATTTAATATGGTAGGTTCATATAGTGAGTTTGTTTTAGCGATATATTTTGTTTCTAATGGTAATAAAGCTAATACAGCTCAGAAAGTCTCGAGTTTGATGGTGTCCCACAGTTCTATGACTCAAATCAAAGTAGTAGAACAGGGATTCCCAACCTCTGGGCCGCAGCCCACTACCGGGCTGCGGCCTATTCGCAACTAAACTGTGTGAGCATTGAGCCAGCGCACATGGGTGCGCAGCTCAACTCACATGAGCAGGTCACACACACATGAACACTGAGTTAGCCAAGTTGAGTTGCATGCACATGCGCCCCACCCAACAAGCATGCAAATTGGGCTGCGTGCACGTGTGTGAGTGCTGGCCCAACGCCGACATGACCCAGTTCCTCTCTCCTCCCCCTCAGCCAGGCCGCCAAATTACAAAAGTTGGGGACTGCTGCAGTAGAATATGTGACAAACCAATGTATTGATATAGGGCTGTTTGGAAATAATCATAGAGATAATGTTTCCAAGCCACCACCACCACAATAAAAACCCCAAAACCACACATCCAGAAGTTCCATCCATATCAGCACTGTATGAGTTATAAGAGAAAAGAGAGAAATTTTGTTTTGCAAAGTTTAGACTTACACATGGGCATTTTGCATTGCAAAGTTATGCAACGGATTAACTAAAAATTTCTACTATTACCTTGAAGTAATAAAAATAAACTTTTTCACCTAAGGTTTGCAACCGCTCAGTTATTTCCTCAGATCTGATAACAAGTAATGCTTATTGTTATAAACAGTACAATAAATATTGTTCTTGCAGTTATGGCACACTGGAACTAAGTTCATTTTCCAAGATTACACCATGATTTTTTCCCCTTCTGTTCAATCGTATCTGATTCTCAGAGAGTGCCTGGACGAGTCCCTGAAGTTTCCCTGGCAAAGTTTTTCAGAAATGGTTTGCCATTGCTTCCTTCTTAGGGTTAGTCATTTAGAGAAAGTGGCTGGCCCAAATTCACTCCAATGGCTTTATGTTTAAGGTGGGAGTAGAACTCAAGTCTCCTGGTTTCTAGTCTTACGCCTTAATCATATCAAATTGGAATGGTACACCATGAATTCATCTATGTATAAAAGGATGAAAAAGCCATTACCTGACATGTGCATTGCAGTATCTTTTTGCATACTCAGTCCATGTGCCAAATTTCTGTGGACAAAGTGCTTCAAGTTGCATGAAAAGCTGTTGAAATACAATAATAAATATTTTTTTAAATGCCCATTAAGTCAGAAATACTAACTGAAGCCCACCTTAAGTCCAGCCCATCTCTTACTAAGAATGTAATCAGCATATCTTCATTTATTATTGAGGTAGAATCAATGGTACTTCCCTAATAGCATCAGTTATGTCACTGATGCAGGTGCTAAGGTGCGTTACTGAAGCTGCATCTTTAGTCCAAAAATCATTTTAACAATTCAAATTAAATCGGACATCTCCTCCATTCCATCCTCTAATTTTTCCCATCACTTTCCAGCATGCATCAACTCTAGGGTGCCAAAACATGTGCAGTAATTATGATTGTATCAGACCATTGTTAGAAATCAGACATCTGAAATAACAACCCTCTGATTACCACCAATCAGAGAATGAGAAAGGGAATTTGAACATGCAAGGGATGGAGAAGCCTGTAGGCCCAAAGTACATCCTCACCCTCCCATAACTGTTCACCCTGGCATGCATTTCATAGGTTTTGAAACTTAAAAGCGATTTTCAGAACCTCTTCAGGCCTTCCTAAAGCAGGAGTTCCAGTGAGGAGAATAGCTCGAATCGCATTCTGTACAATAGGTAGCAAAATCTTGCTGCGAGCTGCGTTCCTGGATTTCATGTAATGGGACTCATCAATTATTACTACTTTGAATTTCTGCTTGCATAAAGTATCTATTAAAACATGAGCATCTGAAGTTAAGAGGCCGTAACCCAAGACAGTCACTTTGCTTTTAGGTATTTGCCTAGAAAACAAAAAGAACAAAAAAAAAAATAGTGACTAAACTATATTCACATTAATCCATCACTACCTATTGCTTGAACGTATGCCACATGCATAATTTCATTTATATTTAAACATGTTTAGACTATCAACTCAAAGGGCTTCAGAAAATATGCAAGTATATAAAAAAGTTGCTATTAAAAATCTTAAGTGACAAATGCTTCTTTCAAAGACTCTTAAATGACCGATATTATTAATCTCTTTAAGGTCAGAAAGGGTTGCTACTAAAGCATAAGATGAACTGAGGTTTCTTCAAAAGCATCTTGTTTCAAATATCCCACTAATTTCTTTAGAACAAAATTTAGTAAATTATATCCATTCATCCTATGATGCACATAATAGTTACCAAGATAATCATTATAAAGATCTATTTTTAAATAGTGAAAAAAAAAAAATTATTTTAGCCAGTGAGACTGCCAAATCTCCAGATTACGGGTGGCTGGGGACCATAGTTGGGAGAACTGATACTGACTGGAAAGCTCACAGGAGAGCAGTGTCTAAGATAGTGCTGCATCAGCTTCCCGTAATACGCTAGCGGTCTCAAAGAGATGACTAGAGCTCAAATATTTAAAACACAGCACCCTGATTTGGGAAGTGAAGAAACTCATTGTGTGTTTGTAGAAATCGGAGCCTTCAACCCATTATCTACAGCAGCATGCACTCCTAAACACAAAGCGTTACCTGGTCCTTTTAAGTCTTTGAAAATCAACATAGTAAAGAATGAAAGCAAATACTGAAAAGTTTTTTTTTTTAATTGCAAGACATAATTAATACCAACCACACAAACAAGAGCTTCCTGTCTTCCTCCATTCACATAATAACTATCACTACTGACAAGGAATGCTTTCCACTTGCTTTTTAAGATCAACAGTTCAAGCCATAGTCTAACTCAGGGGTCTTCAAACTTGGCAATTTTGTGACTTGTGGACTTCAACTCCCAGAATCCCTTTGCTGGCTGAGGGATTCTGGGAGTTGAAGTCCATAAGTCACAAAATTGCCAAGTTTGAAGACCCCTGCCCTAAACGATTGGAATCTAGTCTATAGTTATCAAACATTACTGGATCCAAGGAGGGCCTCTTCAAAAGGAAGTGTCTCATGCCTTCCTCTCCCAAACAGAAGTGTCCAGCTGATCATATACACTTCTCTCTTGTATATATGGCTGGGGAGATCCAGGTTCAACTACATTTGCAGCCATAGAAACTTAGTGCTCTCTCGCTCTCTCCCTACCAAATGTGGCTGATGTTGTGGGAATGAAAATAGAGGGTGATACAGGATGAAAAATACAGGAAGATGCTGCAAGCTCCTATTGAAAGAGATGGAATTGAAAAAGTAACAAAAGTAGTAACAGTGCTTGAAGACAGCTTCACCTTTTGCAGCCCTGACAACCATGGCAGAACAATGAGCCAGCAAACAGACTGGCACCATGAAATTCCACCTCAGATAAAGAGGAGAACCTGAGATCACTCGCAAGTGCTTCAAACAGATGCTCCCCATATAAGACAGCAGTCTCCTTTCAGTGGATTCTTAATTGTTCTAGTAGCTGAGGGAAAGTCAGTTTTGCTCAAGATGTAATTTTGAAAGAATTCAGTGCTCAATCAAACATTGATTTTGCCCACTTCTTCTCTTAATCACTTCAGGAAACTACTTGTTAACTGCTTTTTGGAGATTAAAAACCTTTACAATAGACAGATTTTATTTTATTTTATTTTATTCTTCTGTCCTTGAGAAAAGATTTATGTATGTTTAAGAAAATATTTTATGTTTAAAATATTTTTTTCACTCTGAAATAAACAGCAAAGGGGTGAGTAAAACTATTTGGAAAAGTTTTAAATGGATGAAGTGGCCAGATGGATTGGAATAAGATTTAGAAACTAATTATAAGAATGCTTCCTGTGGGTTGTATAAAGTTCTATTAAAAATACATGAATATTTTGAACCTAAGTGTAAAAAATCCTCCTGTGAGAAAATGTTGTGGATAAAAAAAAAAAACATGACATGAGGAAACTTTGAAGTCCAGAGACAAGAGACAATGGGAAGCTGGTAAAGAGTATAATTAAAGGAGAAGAGACATATTAGTACAGAATGGAGAAAAGTATTTTGACTTCAGAAGAATTCAAGGATATTTAGCATCAATGCACTCAAAAGATTCTCTAAAATTATCTGCTATTATAACAATGAGTTTAAAAGAGGAGTTAGAAGACAAGTAACAACTGAGAATCATGCTACTTTGGATATAGATTTTAAAATGACAAATACAAGAATGATATGGAAAAATATATTACCCAAGACTTACAAATGAAACTGGTTGATTTCTTAGTAATTAAAAGGGATACACACCAATAATACATCAGAAGAGTGACTTGGACAAGTTTCATATCTTGGTCTTACAAAAGATGCTTTGCTGTGGCAACCACTAATGGGAACAGCCAAAAGAAGAAGAGGTCTTAGAAAGAGGTGTGCTATACTAATGAAGGAGTTGGTGAGAAAAGACAGAAAATGAAAAGAAATAAGCTTTTGGATCACCATTTAAAGGGAATAAGCATCAAGAACTTTCAAAGTAAAAAGAAAGAATGTAAAATTGCCTTACAGGTAGTCCTTGACTTAGGATCATTTAATAATTGTTTGAAGTTATGATGGCATTGAAAAAATCACCAGTCCTCACATTTATGACTATTGCAGCATCCCTGCAGTCAAATGATCAAAGTTCAGGCGCTTGACAACCAGGACGTATTTATGACAGTTGTAATATCCTGGGATCGCATAATCACCATTTATGACTTTCCCAGCTGGCTTCCAACAAGCAGAGTCCATAGGGGAAATTAGATTTGTTTAACAACTGTCTGATTTACTTAATTACCGTGATTTGCTTAACAACCAGGCAAAAGGTTGTAAAATTGTTTTTTTTTTTTGTATTTTTAAGCTTTGATTTAAAAATGTTTAAAAGGAGTGTTTGATGATGAAAATTATACCTTTCAGGGTCATGGAGTGCAAGACATTGCCTCAAGTTCTGTTCCAGTGTGTATATGTGCCATATTTTACTCTGTAATAGTATCGTAAAGGATATCTGTAGATGGAAAGAATATGATCATGTGCTGTTCAAACTCTTTTCCTACAGGTGAAATTTTTTTTGATATTGACAGTGGCCGGAATGTCCCCCTTCACTCCCCACCCACTGAGCATTACACAATTGTCTTCAACACTTTCGTCATGATGCAACTGTTCAATGAAATCAATGCTCGCAAAATTCATGGGGAAAGGAACGTATTTGAGGCCATCTTCCGGAATCCCATATTCTGTACAGTGGTGCTAGGAACCTTTGTTGCCCAGGTAAATGAAATCAGCTTGGGTGGGATTTCAGGAAAGGAGAGGTTGTGAAATGGTAAATTTGTCCGTTATTCTCCAACCAAACATACTCTAAATTGTAATGTTTACTGAATGTCATGGCAACTTTATGCAAGGCTGGTTGGGGAATTCTGGGAGTTGAAGTCGACACATTTTAAAGTTGCCAAGGTTGAGAAACACTGACTTATAATGTATGGTCTTAGGAAAAGCCACATTTTGGTGGCTTTCTGAAAAATAATCAGGATGGGAGCCAGTCTAACATGTTCTAAACAAGTGGCAGCAGGACTGAGAAGATTCATCCCTTTGGGCATTAGAAAGGCTAATCCCTCATGAAAAGAACTTTCCCTTTTGCATCTTATTGGATGGACCAAAACTGTTTGCTACTCCATTTATGTGTAAGAAGAATATGCAACTGTCTTGGTTGTGTTTGAAAGTTTCCTCTTGAAATGCTGAGTCAAATTACTGGGAGATTGTGAGGGGAAAAAACAATATAAAGCAGAAAAGGAAATTTTTTTAAAAAATCTTAAGATCAGGAGAATGGGAAAATTTGTTCTTATCTGGAACCAGATATTGTTTTTTTTTTCCTTTCTTTCATGATGGTAAGAGATAATCACAGTACGTTTGGAGCAGAAATGGAATTCATTTGGTTTATGAGATCTGAGTTAATTCATTCTCTACTGGAGGTCATTACAATAAATTCCCTGAGTGGATTTGCCACTTCCACTTTCATGGTTTAGTCTGGATACAGAAGACACTAATCCTTCTGTTGATCACACATTGATCAATTATTATAGTGTCATCCTAAAGTTTGCTTCTTAGGATGCAGCATTTGATATACAGCAATATAGCTAAATTTTATTTGTAGCAAATATTCCTATAAAATGAACTTCCAACTTATAACTTTGGTATATCTGAATTTTCTAACAGTTTTTACTTCTTTATGTATTTGTTATTACTTAACCTGTTAGGTGTATAGCATTTTTTTTCTTACATGGCAAAGATTTTGTTTCTGAGCTCTATGAGTTGAGAAAAACTTCCATCCCACTTAGTGGAAGCATTTATTTGAATAGTCTGTCAACAAATAGAGTCCAAAATTATCTCATGTCTAAGAATGTAAATGTATGTTCCCTTTGCTCTCTCAATCTCATTTGAAGTTGTGGAATGCAGCTATCTTTTCATTCCTTTAGGTCAGGAGTGTCCACTCGGATTTCTTCAAGTAGTTGTCCTCTGCGGGCTGCACCCCATTTTTGCTGGCAGAGTGCTGCAGGAGGCTCTCCAGGCTGAAAACAGGGCACGGGGAGACCACACATGCCCCCTCCGTGCCCCATTTTCATTAGCAGAGGCATGCGGGCCAGTGCTTTGCTATTTCCAGGCCTTGAGTTTGACACTCCTGCTTTAGGTTAGCAATATTGACTGAAGGCTTACAATTTTTAGTCAGCAGACTTATCATGTAGATATTTTTTTCCCCATTTCAATTCCTTTTCTATGAATAGGTTCCACCATTCACCCACTAGAATTGTCAGGACCGATTTCATTATATGCATTTCGGCTTACTGCTTTGGATGGTGGTTTGCCAAAGCCAGTCTTAGCCAACCTGGTTTTGTTGGATATACTGCAATTTTCTATTTCTAAAGTCAGCTGGCTGGGCATATAGGAAGTTTATAGTCCTGGATGTGAGAGCGATCTGGCTGCAACATCTGTCATCCAGGATTGACTGGCTGATCTGACTGGCTAGGCGGATGTCACCTTCCTCCCTCACCGCTCCATGTGCGTCCCTCCCGAAGCTGCGTGCTCAGTGGAAGAGGACGGCCATCCCAGATAGAAGGAGTGTACCGATCTTCGGTCAAGGATATACGATAGCTGTACTCCCCTCCTAGAACCTCCAGACAAGGAACTCAAGGAAGTTTACAGTACAAAAGAACTGAAGGACAGTGGATTGTGAAAGGCTAGGCTAGTACTATTCTTAAATTGTATAAAGAACACACTGTTTCAGAGTATAATTGATTGGTTCAACTGTTCTTTAGTGATATTTTCCCCATTGTTCTCTTTTTCTCCCAATATTTCAGATTATTATTGTAGAGTTTGGTGGTAAACCATTTAGTTGCTCTGGACTTACCTTGAGTCAGTGGTTTTGGTGTATTTTCATTGGTGTAGGAGAGCTGCTTTGGGGACAGGTAAGAAAGTGAATATTCCACATTTATTTAAACAATTAGTTTTGTTCCTGCATATTGTTCAGTTATGTGTTAATTGTTGCCAAATCTCATTTCTCTGCAAAAATCCAAAAAGGATTTTTACTTTTCTGTTTGCTCTGTTAACTGCTAAAGTAACAATATTATCAATAAGTTGCCAACATAACCAAATTCATTGTGAGATTGTAACAGTACCATTTTTATTTTACTCATAACTTTCTATATCTATGTTATATTAAAATACATATCATAGAATTAGTAGATGTATAAAAATGGAAGGATAATTTCAAGCTATCTGTTACTTACAAGATAAAATTGGGGTCATTTTGTATAAATATATGAATTGATTCATATCCTCAAATATTCCAATTGCATCACTATGGGGAGTTTTTTAACTGAGAATAAATTCACTAGTAATTCTGGAAAATCATATGCTATTACATTCTCAATATGAAAATATAGTTTGCTTTTATTCATCACCCCTATACTTCCTATACTTCCATCATTTGTCTTGAGAAAAAATGTTTTCTTCTAAGCCTGTCTTCTTTTGAAGTTGAAATCCTTTACAGAAACAAACATGGAACAGCTTTATAGCCAGTTTCAAAGATGTTACAAATGTGTTTGCTACTTCATGGGACGCTTTGAGATCCTGAAGAAGTCCAAAAGGCAGACTAGAAATGATTTAGAAAGTAAATTTAAAAAACGTAATGCCAATCAAACTGAGGATGGCATGTTGCAAATGCACAGAACTGTTGGGAATTGTCACCTGACTAGATATTCAGGATTATTGAACAATAAAGTCAAAACAGCTACAGCAGAATTCAGAAGAATTAATTCTGAGCATTCCATTTCTATAGTTGATCAGCACTATTCCAACAAATCAACTGAAGTTCCTGAAAGAGGCTGGTCATGGGATTACCAAAGAAGATATTCCTGAAGAAGAGTTGCCTGAAGGTCTAGATGAAATTGACCATGCTGAAATGGAGCTTCGACGTGGACAGATCCTGTGGTTCCGTGGTCTGAACAGAATACAGACTCAGGTATGGCACCGATTTTTTTTCTTCCTTATTCAGTACAGCTTGCAGTAGTGCTATTGCTTTGCTTTAAGCAAGACCAGTCTAAGGACGTATGTTGGAATAATATGACATCTCTGTTGCTGAAGCAATTGAGATCAATTAGCCATATGGTTTAAACTAGCAGCATTTGTGCAACTGGAGTTAACAGGATGCATTCAGCTGGAGTACTTCTAGGACTCCATCCTTGCATTGGGGAAAGTTTTCCCTAAACCTGCCCCACAACAGATCTATTCCAAGAGATAAGCAAGTGTGAGAAGGGTATGTAGTCATGCTAGTTTTTATGAGATGCTAATGCAAGGCTGACAATAAAGACAATATGCCATTTAGATTTTTTTTTCCTCAACCATTATCCAGAGTTCAAATTTTAGAAAGGAAGGTATTGTTCCTGTTTCTGCCTGCCAAAGAATGTTCTAGGACTACATAGTTCCACTGCCTAGAGAGATTACTGGTATAATAAACAAGAAGAAGCATGGGGAAGGGGGCAATTTGAGGACTGAGAAGCACTGAACTTCATGACTAGAAATCCCAAAAGCTAAATTAATGTTAATATTCTCTTCTCCTTGATAAAATTATAATTTGTCAGGCAGTCATTATTATTATTAGGATTTGTGAAAGCTGCCCCACTCCAAAAGATTCTGAAGAGAATACGCCATTCATTACTATAAGATACTGTTTCTTAACCTTGGCAACTTTAAGATGAATGGACTTCAACTCCCAGAATTCTCCATGGCTGGCTATAGAGTTGGAAGTCCATGCATCTTAAGGTTGCCATGGTTGAGAAACACTACTATAGGAGTGCTATATCTCCAGAGTAGAAAATGAGGTCCTAAAAGAAGGAACATTGTTTTGAAGGTACTTATGCCTGGGAATTCTAATGTATGTCATCTTGAAAATGGGTCTTTGTACAATGCATTGATTAAAATAAAACAAAATGTATGATTATGGGTACAAATTAAAAGCAAAAGATGTAGATGAGGGCAATGAGTCCACTGAAAATATCCTAGGCTGCATGTGTTTACTGAACTCTGGTACTGTCTTTTATTAGCAAGGCAAAATCACATTTGCATGTCACTCTCTGCCTGAAATATGCCACAAAGGTAATTGTGAGACCTGAAGTGCACAAAATGCTTTCAAGAGCAGAACTACAGAATGCTTGAACACATAGCTTGGTTTAGTACGTTAAGCAGATTTGCTCAAAATCTTTGGAAGGAAAACCATTCAGAAGTATATACCCTCCTCTTTCTATTCCAGACTCACCTGTGGATGGTAGGTACAAATAGATATAAATTGGAATTTATAAAACTGAGTTAGTTTCTTACAATGGTGGTATAAAAAATAGGGGTGGGGAGAAACCCTATCAAGCTAATAAGGAGGAAGAAGGGGTGACCATGTCCACTTTGTGAAAGAATCAGTCCATTGATGGAGCTTTCCATGTCCACTGACTTAAAAACACTGCCAGTTATGGCAAACACTAAAAGTCGCACATCTTGGGGGTGGAGTTGTAGTTGTGGTGATTGTTATTAATAATATGGCATGCAAACCAGCCTTGAATCTGGAAAACAAAGCTTACAGAATTGCAGTTTTCCCAAAATAGCTTACATTGATCTCTCTTTCTCTCTCTCATCCTCCCCAAGAAATATAGCTGGGATTCTTTTTTACTGCTTACATGATTGAACTACAGAATGCACCATGTTTTCCCTTCTTACTTTCCAATCGAGACAAAACCGTTTGCTAGTAACCTAGATCACCGGGGGTTGTATCAAGACAGCAGCATTTCTATGCCTGCATTTGCAAAATCTGGAAGAATAAGGTGGAAAAAAAATCTTCTACTATGAAACGCCTGCATGCTAATATGTCTTTGCTGCTTTGGGATGACTTGGTCAGCTGCGATTAATTCTGCTTGGTTACTATATTACTTATTTCCTAACATTGGTTGAAAAGAAATGTCTCACTATGGTCCCAGAGTTTGTACATTAGAAATAAACTTAGCACACACTACTTTTATATTGCCTGTTTTGGGCTGACATTGATATCTTTTAAGAGCATTTGTATTAGAAGAAACATTTGGAAATGTGTTATCCTACTGATGTTTCCAGATGTGCATGCTGCACTTTTGTATCATACGGCATTTTGCTTACATGCACACTTTCTCCACGTTCCACTGTACTTGCAGAGTACCTCTATTTCAAGTTCTTTTTCCCTGCTGCTTCACTATGCACAATCATTCTGTAGGCACATGTATGCAGTTACATTCTCCTAAAAGTCTAAATGTATTCCTAGGGTTTTTTACAGAAATAAGATGAGCAACCGCAGAAACGTTTTCTCCCCCAAAAAATCTATATTCGCATATGCAAACAGCTAGACTCTAGTAGATAGCAGGTTGAATTGGGGAGCGGAAGGAAAAAAAGGCTGGAATCTCTTTGCTTAACAGCTTTCCCTTTGGATTAACTGCTGAAACTGTGGGTGATGTACTGGGTTTCTCCATTTTCCCTTTCCACTTTTGTTCCTTATGGTATGTATCTGTATCCTTTGTCTGTCAGCTTCCCCTTCCACTGTCCTAGTTCCTTTTCCTCTTTTGATTGTGGGACAAAGCTATCTCACTCTCTGATTCTTTGCAGATGGACGTAGTTTACACATTCCAGACCGGCGCCTCCTCTTTACAGGGAGCCCTCAGGAGACAGCCTTCCATCGTGAGCCAACACCACGATGTAAAAAATGTTTCTAGCCCAACCCATGTAGCTCTTTCCTCCGTCAATTCCACTCCCACCACTTCTGCTGCTGCTGCTGCTGCTGCATCTCCTCCTGCGGGCAGTGAGTGATAGTCTATTCAATGCATGACTTCCTAATAACCACC
Source organism: Myanophis thanlyinensis (assembly GCA_017656035.1). Classification (NCBI taxonomy): domain Eukaryota; kingdom Metazoa; phylum Chordata; class Lepidosauria; order Squamata; family Homalopsidae; genus Myanophis; species Myanophis thanlyinensis. Next base: position 17,305 of record JAEANM010000084.1, on the reverse strand, counting down.
AAAGGCACTCGCACAAAGCTAACCAAACCTGTTCTTTTTCCCTTTTCTTTTAACCTATAATTGGATTCATGGTTTCTTATCTTGAGAATTGTGAGGAAGTACTGGGGAAAAAAAAACAATTTTCTCTCTATTTCTTTTTGTGTATAACTTTTTTAAAAAAAATCTTGCATCCTTAACATTGTTTTAAAATTCCTTCTGGTTCTTTCCCTGCCTTTTGTCCTTCCCTATTGCAACTCTTTTCCTTCCTGCAGGATTGAATCAGAATTCCCATATTCCCAGTAGGAATTTTAAAAAGTCTGATGTCTATCTTAGAGGTAAAGATGGAACATATGATAAAGGGAATAACCACCGTAGATTTGAAAATAGGAAAGCAAAGGCATGTAATAGCAGGCTTAGCTTGTTGGTATTCATATTATTCCATAATGGGAAGCAAGTTTGCCACTGAACAAGCAGTTCTTCTGCATGTTTTATTAACTTAACATTTACTCTTTCTGAATTCTGTGAAAATTATTTCTGAATAAACGTGCAACATATAACATTTTCTGAAAGCTTTATCCTAGACCCTTAAAAGTCATTGAACATTCCTTGAACCTTAAACTCCCTTTCCACGCAAGTATCTCAACCATAACTAGGTGGAGAGAAAAAAGTATATGCCACAAAGCAGATAAACTTAGGTATACTTTTTGTTTATAATTTTTTAACAAAGTGATTTAGCTAAAACCTGAATTTATCACATGATATATGAAATGCCATTTAATATCTTTTTAGCTTTCTAATTTGGAATGTATTGATTATTTATAAAACTTTCTGTATACCAATGCCAAGATCACTATTTTACATTCGGTTTCTAGTTCTCTGGACACAGCCATATGATGAATTCCTAAATTTTGTGATGTGCTTCTACATAATGAAATAGTGAATGGTTCGGAAATTAAATTTTCTATGTATTGAAGCAGTAATTATTTCTCCATGAAAAAATGGGAGGCCTACAGCATGTCTTGAAAAATAATACTTGTAAAAGAGATCTTACTAATTTTTCCCATTTTAATTAAGTGCTGCTTTGTATGTCTTCATGGAACTGGCAATCAGTTGTGTTTTGCTATTCAACAAATAGCATCCTTTTCTTCTCCAGAAAAAAGATGCAACAAGTATTGCATCTATGGTCATACATTTTTGCACTCTTTTGGTTTTTTCAAAAATTTTGTTCAGTATGTGTTTTAATGCAACATGCATTCATTTGCTTACCTTACTTTTCTTAAGAATTCAAGGAAAAAAGCTGAAAATTATTTATATAATGCATTTAACTAATATTGCTATTTTTCATTTATATACAAATATTGTTTCTGGAGGAGCACTTCCCTGGCATTTGTTTTTCTGCTTGTGCTTCCAAAGAAAGTAATTTATTAACAATTATATATTTGGGTTTTTTTATTTTGTGCACCACATTTAAGGAACCACACATTTTTATGACTCATAGAAGCATTAATTTATCTCTGAAGAAATTTTGTTTAAATGGGAATATAATTTCCCACCAAATAATAATTACACCAAATACTATGTTTTTCTCTTTATGCACTGCCTATGTAATTGTCTTGATCTTTTTTGCTGCTGTTACCTGTCCATGTCTCTCCTTCATTTATCTGCCCCTCCTTCCTTCTCTCTCTCTCTCCCATTACCTCTTGGAAAGTTCTACAGTCCTTAAAACAATTGCAGTATGCTTGAAACGTAACTTAGAAAAACAGTAAATTGCAATAGGAAGTATGTCTTGCTCATGGCGGTTTATAATTAAGGATTGTTTTCTGATAAGAATGTCCTTAGATTTTCAGAGAACAACTAAATAGCCAATGGCCTATTCCACTCAAAAGAAAATGGAAAATGCATCTGTTTTTATTTTCTGTCTAGTAGTAAAAGAGACACAAGCAGATAGCTGTGCAACTAATGTATATTTATTTTTCCTTTTGATGAGGAATCAGACATGTTAAGAAGTACAAGTCTCTTTTCCAGAAACTTTATTATTTGGAAGATTCTTTTGAGGATATGAATAATTGAAGACATGCTTTATTTCTTCTTTACCTGTAGTATGTTTGGTCTTAACACAAATGATGTAGATTTTTAAAAATTGTGTACTAGTTCAGTGTCCTAAAGTAGCACTAATAACATGAAGCAGGGTAGGTGGCCTACTCATGCCCCATTCTTTCAAATTTCATCCCAAAGGGAGAAGAATAAGGGAAAGATATTTGGCATGACTGATGATGTAAGGGGAGATCTTTGTAGGAGTCAGGTCTAGTGCTGCAGTAGAAAAACAGTGGTTGTATGACCCTTTCATCCTGCCATTAGTTACGTCAGGTGGGGAAGTCTCCGTGCCTGAGTTCTCTCATAACCAAGTGGGCCCTTCTGAGTAGATTTCACTGAGATCAGAAAAGCTCTAGTGATGCCCTTGAATAGTATTTTCAAATTCTTTATCTTCATGGGACCCTTTTCATATAGTCTGCCCCCAAATAACCAGTAAACATTGCACTTGCCATGGAATCCCAGAAGTGGTTTAAGTATATATTCATTCATTCAATCAGTCAGTCAGTCAAACAAATCAAATCAATCAAATCAATCAATTTCTGTAGTCACCTATCTCAGTCAATGACTCTGAGCAGCTTACAATGTGTTGTCATTTAGGGAACTTTCTTTAGTATTTCAAAAGATTTAAATTTTATTGAAAGTGAGTTTCATAGAAGCGTTCATCATCATTCCTTTTGTTCGTTTTGTAACTTCTCAGACTTTTCAAAAAGATCTCCCAACTCTTCAGGATAAATTTTGGGAAGGATGGAGAACAGATTCAAGAAGAGGGGAATTTCTGGAACTACTTCCCTCTCTATTCTATATTTTCAGAAGTTTCTCCTAATTAAAACAAAACCATCCAGTCTATTGGCATTTGGATTGGCTCATTGATAATAAAAATAGTTGCCTAAAAGCAAAAGTGTTAATATGAATTAATGCCTATAAGCAACTTAGCTTTTCTGCTTCTCTTGATCCATTCACTAGTTTAGAATCAAGATAGAGAAAGCATGCCCCAGGGGAAAAAAAGGGGGAGAGGGAAAGAAACCTATTATAGATGACTATGGATCCTGATCGCAATTTAAGTTATTGTAGAGTTATGGTAGTAGGTAGTGTATTCAGATTCAAATAAGGTACAGTAGTCTCATGGTATTTCTTGGTGTCTTCTAAAAGAGCCATGCTTTTTTCTAATCTCTTGCAGATTTACATAAGGTCAGAAAAACACACTAAGGCAATGCTGGGCCTGCTCCAAAGATATTTAATCAAAACTATATTTTCATAGGCATCAGAATAAATCTAATATTTCCCAATTATCTTTATTCACTGGAAACAATCCCGTGAGATAGATTGGGCAGAGAGTGTTCCCCAAATCACCCAGTGGTGCTCAAGTCTAAATTCAATACTTTTACTATCCTACCTTAATTGGTTTTCAAGACCCTTGTGTGTGTGTATGGGAAGAAAAATGTTTCCATGATTTTCACCCACCTCCTGTAATCCCATTTTAGATTGGAGAGAGCTGGATATTCAAATTATGTTAAAAAAAATCTCCACTGAAGATGAATCATGGAAGTTGTTTCTCCCAATGCAAATTGCAAATGGAGGAATTACCATATGAATCAGGATCACAATAAAGATAAATGGTGAAAGCTCCTGATCCATACTAGGATGGCAATCTAAATCAGGACTCTCATTTACTTTTAAATGGGGAGAGAAGCAAAATCAGGTGCCCGTTTCATATTAAAATAGTTTGACTTTGAGTTCCACATTGTAGCACAGAGTTGGTGTCACACCAATGGTTATCTCCCATTTTATTTCATTAAAATGAAATCAAGTTAAAAATTTCAGAAAAACACAACACAACGCTAAGTAAAACTTGACAGTAAACTTAAAATGTTAGCAAGAGATCATGAGAAGAAACTGGAGGCTAAGCAAATAGAAGACAACATTAAGGCAATTGAGAGTTTATTAACTTATTCTGAATATGAATATACTTCCTCAGTCATTTGTAATATTACAATTCTAAATTTGACATATAAATAAACAAATTAGTCAAATGAGTGAATTGCGATTAATTGTTACAAGAAGTGGCCAATTTCAAGTCACTCATGGAGTTTGAATATTTTAGTAGGTTTTGGCCATGATAATGAATCCTCTATATTTAAAATAAGCTTTATCTTTAGTTATCAGAAAGGAAAGGAAATTATTATCAGAGGTTGTATATAAAGCTTTAGGCATCCCTAGTCAAATTGTATATTTCAATGAATCTCTTAAGCGAAGCTGACACAGTGTACATGATACAAAATAAACATTACATCCTTTTACAAATTTGAATGTATAGTACTTCAGTTGCTTTGATCTTTGTTTTTTTATTTGTGAAGTTGTTAATAAGTTTCCAAAGTTGGTTGACTTATTAGATCTATGGTTAGGTGGGAGAAAAGTTACTTACCAAATACACTCACTTTTATAATCTCTGAGATTGTAATACTTGTTCTTTCTATTTTCAACAACCATGGGCCCTTCCATGCCAATATTAAATATTTTTGAGGTTGTGTGGAAATCAGTGGCATGGGAAATATTGGGCAAGCACATAAAGAATGGATTCAATTAAAATTCAGTATAAGCTAATATCTCACAGACAGAGAAGAAATTGAAATCAAAGGTGGTTATGAATGAAAGAACGGAAATAAAAAGTACCTGTAGCTGATTAATAGAAATGTTTGGAATCACTTGCTGTTTTTTTTAAGAAATCATTTAAATATGCCCAGTTGTGCCTAAACATTTGATTATTATTGATAATTACTTAGCATAGAAAAAGTCAGGGGAGGAATAGACATAGTAAGAGAATTGTGTTATAAAACTTTTTTAAATTGGTTTATCCTGGCTTTATTTTATGTCAGGGCAGCATACATACTTAATGCTTCCACCTCCTATTTTCTGCACAGCAACCTGAATTGGGCTGAGTGACTGGGAAAGTCACCCAGCTGGCTTCTATTTCATAGTTTTTTGCTTTCCAGTCTGGCACCAGAGTTAGCTTTATAAACATAACAGGTACATATATTATACTTAAATGTTTTGCTTAACCAGGCTTATTAAAGAATACAAACGCACGTGGTTTCATGCAATACACTTAAAACATAGAGACTAAAATAAAGTTGACATTGAGACAAAATTTTATGTTATGAAACAAATGTAGGTTGGATTGCATGTTGGACATTAAGTATTTTGGGCTCTGAAAGTGTTTAGTATTAGATTCATGGTTTAGTTCAGTGAGCTCAAATTATATTGGATTTGGAGATGTCCTTATACCCATTAATATTAAATACGTTGGAAACTTCTAGCGTGCTTTAGCCATCTTAATAGTTTCATGTATTTAAATCAGAACTTTGCCACTTTGGATACAGAAACCCTATTTCTGGCTTCTTTGCAAAATATATTAAAGCCTGAGTATTTGAAAGACTGCCTGTTTCACTACAAACCTGTCTATCCTAAAGATGTCCAGAGAGGTTCTTTCTAAATATGTCTCTGCTGGCAGAGGTCTATTCATCTGGCATGCTCTTAGACAATACAAGGCGTTCTTGGAAGTTGTGTTTGTTCGCTTTCTTTATAAGAGTATTCAAAATGCCTTTTTTTTACTTACTTTAATTTGCATTTTATTAGTAGCTGTTTCAAATGCTGAAAATGAGCAGTAGGAAACTGGAGAATGAAGAAATAAACAATAGAGACGCACTCTGCTAGAGGAAGTCTCCTCTTCCCCCCCCCCCCCTTTGTTTTCTTTCTGCTCTGCAATTATAGTGCCTCCAAAGATTTTTGTCATAATCACAGTGCTTTAACTCTGGCTGGTAGACAAGAGGCTTGTGGAAAGAAAGCAGTGGATAGAACAGGCATTAAGCATTGTCCTATCACCAGCAGCATTACCCCATCATGTGTTACTAGAAGTTGCTCTCCGGTACCATTTTTGAAAGAAGCATTAATAACTAATATATGGATACATAAGGCATCCAAGTAAATTGTAAATGTAGCAAGAGAGAAAAAAAATCCCATTGTGTTCCTTTAAAATGCCATTTTCAAAATACTTTAACTAAATTAATTAGTATGTTATACAGCTGGATTGCCATAAGAAATTGAAAACATTGAGCAAATTTGTTCCCACCCACCTACCTACTTCTGAGAACTAAAGAAGGCTTTGGAGAAGGATTTTAAGTGATGCTACCATGTATTTGTCATAATGAATAATTGGATATAAAATAGATTTTTTTTCCCTATAAATATGCCTGAACAGTTATTTGAATTTGAGATTCATTACACCATTTTGGTTTGTTTTAGCTCATCAGTGCATAAAATGTGGATTGCATTAAGATGCACTATTTTAATTTGCTTTGGGGATACGCTTTTCATTCAAGTCTCAGTGGAATGCTGATAGTACTTCCTATATTTAATGTATGTATATGGTTAATATAAACAATAGCAAGCTTTGACCATCATGTTTGATATATTGATTTGTTTGAGCATGATTTTCGCAGCAACATATTCATCTTGCAGAGGGAAGATGTCTGAATCCCAATATCAATAATGCTTTTTTGGTATGCATATATGATTTATATTATTTCTGTGACCGAAGAAACTGTGATCAGAAGAAGGAATGGAAGGACAGAAATATCTTAAGTCTGAGTCAGACACTATCAAAATAACCAAAGAATTATTAAGAGCATGGGATTTTGTGACCTCATTCATTTCCATCTTCCCTAAATCTGTTGGAAACTCAGTAGGGTAATTTGTAGCCCGTAGGCATTAGTTGCCTTACTCTTACTTTTGAATATTAATGTCACAGGCTAAGAGAAGCAATGGACTATTTCCCAGAGCAGCAGTGAGTGCTGGACACCTCCGTTGAACAAGCTATTAACTGTTTTTGGAAATGAGTGGCCAGTTTCCAAACACAAGAGCTGCTAGCCTGGGCTCCAGTTTAATAGCCTCCTTGCTACTGCATGCTCACTGATATGTTCATCATTCTGCTTGGATTTGCTACAGTACACAGTCTTGATCATTTTTGTGTGCAACACATTTCAGCCAATAAAATCTTTATAGGTTTGGGAATTTAAAAACAGCACCATCTTTTGCCACCACAATTTTGCCTTGAAGCAAATCTGCACTTTGAGAATGTGTATGTTTTAATTGCTTTTGAGCTGCTCCATATGGATAGTTTTGTTGAATTACTGTGTTTTGAATGTCCATGCATTTCAAAATCACTGTTAGAAATGTGACATGTCTTTTCTTGCAGCTCCTGAAGCCTCCTCATAGTTGGTTGCCCCATCACATGTACAGTGCCTGACTTTTGACCATTGTGGTCATCCTGGTTCTCCATAGATGCTCTTTCATATTGATATTTTTTTTGTTCAAAACTACTATTGCAGCTTCTGCTGTTTTTGTTATATTTATTGCATTCTTCCTCCCCCTGAAATCCTTAAAGACTGCCTCTTGCTATCACTCACTTTTGTGTTTGCTTCTTTTTATTTTCATCCCTCATCCTCCTGTGGTATAGATCAAGGTGGTGAATGCGTTCCGTAGCTCCCTGTATGAAGGCCTCGAGAAACCCGAATCCAGAAGCTCCATTCATAACTTCATGACTCATCCAGAGTTCATCCACGAGGAAGACGAGCCTGAGACCCCATTCCTCGATGGCACTGATGAAGACTTGGAAGCTGAAGAACTTAAAAAGCAAAGTGAAGAGAGCCCAGGGGAGTCCTCACCCCTCAACACAAATAACAATGCAATGGACAGCAATATAGCTGAGGACACCATGCCAGAGCCAGAAAGCCCTTTACACAGCTTGGAAACATCAGTTTGATCTCTGAACTTTGACCTTCCTGCTTCCCCTTTCTCTAGGCAACATAGGCACCAATATCTCTGACCATACACTGCAGCTACTTTGGCCAATTTCCTCTACATCCTCTTTATGATTTTTTGGCTGCAGAAATCATGGTATCACCTGGGTAGAGTTGTATTTTCAACAGATTGCTTGGCAGAGGTGCCTCCCTCATGAAAGAAATCACCAGTGTGATCATCATCTTCTCAAGTTGGGTACCACATGTCCGTAGTAGTAATTTTTCTCCTTGCTCAAGTTATATGCTTAAATAGAGACGCTCTAGATACCCTTTTGAAGTTTGATGTGTAGCATCTATGGTACAGTTGCAAGATATTTCCTTAATTTTGTTTATGGAATCAGAATCCTAGATGCTTTTATATGTCCTTGGGAAAATGACAATGAGTGTCATAGGAACGTTATTAAAGGGGAGGGGGGGTGATCTGAGTAAGGAGTTATGTGAACCCAGTCTTGCACAGAGCAAGTTGGGGAAGAACCAATATCCATCCTTTTACTATTTTGTTTCTATTACCTCTTTGTTTCCAGGTAGTGTCAGTCACAAAAGAAATAGACAGTCTTAAAATATATTTTTAAAAAGGAATAAAGCTAATCATAAGGAGATACAACAGTGCCATATATCCTGAGAGAATTAAATTTTAAGGGATTTGTTTTTTAATGAAAAATTACTTTTTATGATTTCAGATCAAAATATTTTGGAATTATATATTAGCTGAGATATGCTTATGCATTACATATTATTTGTTTAATTGGAATTTCATCGTTCTGAACATCAGGTGAATATGTCATCAGTAAGGTGACCATCTCAATCCCTCTGATTCTAAACAAGATGGAACAAGTATGGGCTTGTTACTTCTGCCCAATTTTTATTTGGATAATTAGAAGGAGCCAGTTCTTTGGCGACTGCAAGTTATAAAGGTCAGCTCTAATAAGAATCTGTCAGTTCTTGCAATTTTCTTTTACTATATTTTGAGTGCTGAAGAGTGAAAAAATAACAGGAAAATGTCTTGGCCACAAATACCTACACAGAATGTTTTTGTGTGTATGGAAAATGTAAATGAATCAGTTCTGTACATTTGGGACATATTGTGTAGTATTGTGGCACAACACACTTGCCTTAGTTGATAAGATTCTCCCTGTTTCTTGTTATAGGTTTTCCCTATTTTTCATCTTATACTGAAAGGATGATTGCTGGTCTCATTTTGACACAGTTACAATACTGACATGCTGATCTGGTGGGATGTCACAGTTTCACCCTTATGGACCATAACCAAATGGGGAGCGAATAGGATGTCCTGCTGAAACTGCTTGTATAGAATTTCTGCAAGAGTAGTGGAGCATCTAACCAAATGTGTGCTAATCTAGCCCCTTATGTCAGTTCACAGCACTTTTCTTGGAAAGTACTACCTGGAAGCAAAGAGAACCTAACTCTTTCTACTTCTTTTGAAAGTTTTATTATCTGGCCAGCATTCAAGTGTATGCAATTTTTTGCTGGAAATGGGATTTTAAAAATTGCTTTTCCCTTTCTCTTTGGAAGAACGCACAGCAGAAACTCCTGTGCCTTGTCTAAGCACTGCCCAAAGCACTGCCTGTCATATTTGAGTCCACTACTTTGCCAAGAGATAAGTGTTCCTTAAGCAAAGACAAAATGAACCAAGAAGGAAAGTAAATTGTCTCTTGATTCGACCCTTTAAGCCCAAATCCTTCTACCTGATTGATTGCTCATTGAATTTCATCTTGAGTTCAAAGTAGACTGATGAAGATTCCTTTTCCATAGCTGTTCTTTTCTAGGGTTGCTATAAGAAGGACTTGTATGCTGGGCTCAGCAAACTGCCATTATCTGGAAAAAATGCCCGCCCATATTCCACCCTCTGAATTGCAAATAAGGCTGAGTCACCCTCCTTCCTCCTTCCAGATACATCATTTCATTCCTTTCATCTGAACTATATAGATTGGGAGGACTTAGGGAGGGGAGCTCCATTTCTTGTTGTGCAACCGATCAGATAAGGGGAAGGGCACCCCTTTTCATTTCATTTCATTCTGTTCAAAACATTGCAATGCTTCGAGGTCATTTTTCTATTTTAACTACTTGCAAAAACAAAAGGGGGATTTTAGGCACCTGCGTGAATATTTGTGAATTATTTGGGGGAGGGAATACTGATTTTATTTTTATGTTTGGGTGGTTTTTTTAATTCAAACAGTTTTTGGAAGAAGAAGAAACTCACTCCAACTATCTGTAATTGACAGATTGCAGTGAGCTATTTGGCCTACATTTTTATCCATTTTTTTTCCTTTTTTCTGTCTAGTTTCCTCAGGGGACAGGGGATAATTATATAAATATTATGCAAAAAATATATAGTTTTCTTTAGATCAGAAACGTATATTTTTAAGTCAGCCATATGTATTTTGTTTAAAAGAAACAAAGCTGTGAGTTACATAACTGCAGTGGAATGTAGTCACATGGCTGGCAGTGGAAAATGAATGTTTGGTCAGACTCTTGTCAGCTTCCTTTCTCTAAACAGCCATCTTTGTAATAAAGTCAGTTGTGTTATACAAAACTGTTTTTTATATAAATTATGTTGATATGGCAAGTTGCTTAAAGTATAAGTGTTTTACTGTGCATACATTTTTAAATGTATAATAGTTGAGTTTTTCCTAATTTAGTTTTGGTTATAAAATTGGCTGAAGTTGACCAGCTGAAGTTATTAAAGACCTGTAGAATATGCCGCCACGAGAGAGGATTTAAGATGAAGCAAGGAGTCAACTCTGCAAATTTATGGATGTGCACACTCACCCGTTGGCCACCTTGCTGGTTCCGTTAATACTTTTGATCCTCTGCCTAGGGAAAAAGAGGGATTTCTTTTCACTTAAATCCTTCCTTATGTCAAAATAGTTAAACAGTTCTGTCCAAAGTTGACTGCATCCAGACATCTGAGAAAAAGCAAGTAAACCCAGTTCAGCAAAGATCAGCTCTTCAGTACAAAGTGCACACTTTATTTTATTTTATGTTATGTTATTTTATTTTTACCCTATGCAGCATTCTTCTGGATGTAGCTAGCATCCAAATAAAGTGGTTCCTGCACACAACTCCACTTATAAGTGTAGTCTATCCTTGCTAGATGGGAGTGGTGTTAGATTATAATTTCTTACAACAGTAAGTATGCCATTAGAAACAAAACTATCTTTGCAGGAAGCAAATGATAATGGGAGGGAGAAAAAATTCAAGATTGTGCCATGCCAGATGGAAGATGAGGTAGTATCCTCTTGTGTACATTATTATGCTTGGGATGATTTATTTTAAAAAATGAAATGGGCCCTAGAGCAGTTTTTCATCTGTTTCTTAGTAATAGGAATATATTCTTTTTGTTAAACAAATTGGCACATTGGTACCAAAGACATTACATTGTTTCCTACGTGCAGTGAAAAATATCCATTTTCAGGAGCTAAAACTGTGCAATTGGTTCTTTTTATTCTATTGCACAGGGATCTAGTTTAATTTTTTAAAGTTTGTGCAATAAGTTTTAGGAAAACATTATTTTAAAAGGCATTTCTAAGAGGAAAACAAATCTAATTGTAATTTTAGCCATGGGCAATCTAAATGAAGATTTATACGATAACAATATTTTTGGGTAATATTTGAGCAGTAGTATAAAATTCTGAGTGTCCATTTAGCTTCTGATCTAAAGACCAACACAAACCCATTGTAATGGGGCTGCAAGCAAGTCCACTAAAAATCTCCAATAATTCCACTTCAATGACTGCATTTTAAAAAGTGTTTTTAATGGGTCAGTATTTGCTGAGCATTCCTAGTTCAGCATTTTTTTTCCGACCCACCATAGCTCTTGAGATTACAGCAATTGTTGGGATGGTTCTAACCCTAAGAATAGGCACAACTTTAAAAAGTACAGGAAGGCAATTACAGCTTCTAGATGTGTCATGGAAGTCTTTTATGAATAAGCTTCACCAGACTCTATATAACTCTTTACGAGAGTCGTCTTGATGGAGGATTCGTGGATATCTAGCTCTACCACTAAAGAGAGGAAATAAATAGAACTCTCACTTCAGTCCATGATGCTTTTAGAGTTGCTTCAATATTACAACTGATATAGCTGCACACTAATACTCTATTCTACTTAACTTTTTGTTGTGCTTTGTAGCTGGCAATATTCCTATTAACCAAAAACAAAGGGAGTCCAGTCTACAGATTCATGTGCCCTTTAAACCCATGGCTAAGACTACTTGTTCAGGTTTTTTTCTGCCCATAAATAAATACATATACATTATTAACATAAATACTGTATATATATTTATTTAAATCTCTTGAAAAGCATGCATATAAGAATTTTAAGTTTCCCCTTTTTCAATAACTAGTATAATAAGCAATGGTATTTTTGTATTAAAAAAAAGAAAAAGACAAAACAAAAGACTGAATATTATATGGTATGCATGACAAAATGGTTTTTAAAAAGTGTGGTTTCAAAGCAATATGTACCCTGGTGTGTTTGCCATATTCTAGAGTCCAGCTTAAAGTGCACCTGATCTGTAATAGCATTTTGATATTATTTAATCTCTATGTAAAATGTTTTGCATGTATTTATATGATTCTTGGGATTTTTTTTTCTTTTTAGTTGTTTGGTAAAGAATAAAGAGAGGGATGGGGTTGGCATGATTGATAAAGCTTTTTCTGTAACATTTGAAACTTTAAATATAGATAATGCTCTGATTGGAAACAGTTCAAGGAAATTAAGCTAATTTGTAAGGTGCAACAGAAAGGGAATGGGTTTTGAACTAATAAAGCTTGTTTTGCTGTTAAGCAGAATCAGTGCACGTGTGCATTGAGAGAATAAACTGTGCCCACATGTAATTGTGATGTCTTCAATATGTGTCCCATCAGTTTATAAAGTCACTGATCATCTACTGAAGCTGCAATAGTATGAATTATTATAAAATATTAGCTTGGACAAAATTTGTAGTGTGAAAATTATACATGGGTTAAAAGGTGACATGGTTTTTAAAAAATAAGATAATTGCACAAAACATTGTGTGTCAGTTTTGTCATCTCTGAGTAAGGTCCAGAAAAAGCTACCAAATTCTAGCCAAAGCTAAGGATCCATACTAATGATACATGCAAAAATTCAAATGAATATTTTAAAGTGGAATAGGCAGAATGCTTTGCAATTTTAAATTTAAATTACAAATATTGCCAGTTCATATGTTATACTTTTAACATGAACTCTTTCAATGACTGAACTTGTTCTTGTTTCTGGCAATATATTATGTGAATATATAACATCATATCCAGAGTGGGTATAGATTATTAAAAAGAATTACTTCGTGAACATTGTCATAGCTTTTACTGTCCTGTTACACAATATGGTTATACTGAGACAAAGCTTCAATGTGATATTTTCTAAAAGTGTAATGTTTATGTGAGTCCTTCATATTTTGGATAGAAAGGTCTTTAGAAAAAGCCCTCATTCAATGAAAAAAATCCCTTGATCAAGCATCCTTAATAGGAAGGACTTGAAGCTGTGTTATAAGAAAATTGGAGATAAAGTTTGATTAAGAATTCATTTTAGTTCAGTAGTGTATGAAGCAGCTAAATATAAGGCCATGTTTTAAAGCATAATTTAAATAATTTAAATGTTAAAGATAATTATTAGGACAGACATAGAGAGTAAAGACTGAATTCAGTGTATGGAAAAAAGAGAAATTCTACTCGGAGGAGCAGCATATATGAGAAAGTTAAGATGCAGTGAGCTTGCTATTAGTAACCCGTAACCCTCCCCATCAGTATTTTGTCCACATTGATTGCACATTAGAAACTTTTTATTTTTAAAAATTGGTAAGTTTCATTCAAATAAAGGCAGGTTGGGTTTTTTTTTAAAAAAAGACAAAAACAGTACAAACAGTCATACTAGCAACCTAGCAAGGGAAGACGCTTTAAAAGTTGAACAACAGTTACTGCTTTGTACTGAATATGGGAAATCACAATCTTTCCAAGACTTTAATGGTTCTTATTTCATGAAGTTACTCCTAATTTAGTTTTATTTAAATGTGTGGGGGGAAAACATTTGCCTAGGTAGGTTCTTTTCTTAAGGAAAAGACTTCTCCAACCACTCTGTACATTTTGGAAAGCAAAATTGGGGTAAATAATTTAGCATACCATTTGCTTCCTGAGATAACACATTTAGATGTATGAGCTTAAATATGCTTCTTTCAGTAATCTTGTGCAATTTGGCTGGTTTGGGAGGTTTAGGCCCTTAAACCATGATTAAAAACCAAACCCATCAAATGAATCGGACAGCATAACACAGAAGTCTGCTCTCTTTAAAACCAGCGAAGCAATTTCTAAATAGGACAAAGTATTTGTAGAAATTGCAAAACTTTCTAGGGATTTCCAGAAGATCCTGAATTTCTTCTCATACGTGATACCCATTTCTGATAAAATCTGAATGAAATGCCCTTACTAAAATACAACATGACATATAAATGTCACCAAAGTTATCTTTGCTTCCAAAAACATCAAGTAAATTTAAACATGTGGTTATTCAAACTGGCTGCATTGCTATGCATTCCTAGATGTATTTTCTATGCTGCCACACAAAACCAAATTAAATTTCACGTGACAGTCATCTGTTATCTGTAGTGAACGTGTTCTGTGGTTATTCATTTCTATGTCATTGGTGCTCTTTTACATGCCATAGTTTTATCAAATGTGAAAGCTGCCATTTTTGTGCCTTCCAACCAGCCCACCACTGCCTAGGTATGCTGATCTGGCTTCTGCAGATTTGATAAATACTACCTATTTGCAATTACTGTTCCTTAAATTGCGTGATTAAAAAAATGTATCAAGATATTGGGGTCCCAACCAATCCTAGTAACACCATATTTGGACTCAGATTTCTGAGAGACAGAGAGAAATAGATGTACTCTTGAATAACTCCGTATGGATAAATGGATATATACTAATCAACCTCTTTTAATTTTACATATTCGGTAGCATTACAGATACAATTTTGCCTCTTTACCATTCTATTTTGCTCAACAAATATGGAGGTTTTCTGCATTACCAGTGCCTTCTATATCATTCTGAATTACTATTCTGAAGAAATAAGATTCCTAAATGGCAAGAAGAGCATCCAAGAGTTAGCACAAGCAATTTATGTCAAATGGATGAGAGGCTGATCATGATTTGAAGGGGCAGAGCCATCTTGTGTAGATGCCATATATTCCCAAATGCCTGAAAAGGGCCATTGAAAGATAAAGTATATGCGGACAATTCACAAATAAACACCTATTTAAAAAGAAAAACAGTTGGTGGAGACCTTGGAGGTCGTCTAGCCCAACCCCTGCTCAAATAGAAGAGCCTATACCATTTCAAACAAATGAATGTCCAGTCTCTTCTTAAAAAGCTCCAGTGATGGAGCACGCCCAACTTCTGAAGGCAACCAATTCCATTGGTTAATTTGTCAGGAAATTTCTCCTTATTTCTAAGTTGTTTAATTCCTTGATTAGTATAGTTTCCATCAGAAGACATGCCTTTGAATCAGTTAAATAAACTAAAATATTAATGGGGAAGGGGTTATGTGTTTTTTTTTTAAATAATCCTTTGTGAGTTGGTATTGAAAAACAGCAAAATGCAGGAGAGATCTGAGGAGATAGTAAAATATCTAAATCATATTAGATGCCAATGTATAAATGTATGTTTTTTAGTTAAGTAGTTTCAGCAGACAAAATTAAAACTAGATCCAATTAAGTAAACTGCAATATCTTGCACTGACCATAGTGTTTCTCTTGATCTTCACTGTTGCAGAATCATTTCTCGTCATTTGAGAAAATAAAATCATTTATTTTTTGGGCTAATTTGTTAGCTGCTTTTGGGCCTTGCCATTAGTTAAACTCAACTTTCCAACCTGTTTCATTGATTGGCTGATGTAAATTTTTAGAAAATGGTACTGTAATGCCTTGTTCAGGCTATTAATTTGCCTACTTTTAAACAAAAATTGGACCAAGCGGATCATTGCACTGCCTCAATTTGTGACATGAATAAGTAATAATTACCAATAAAGATGACACTGAGCAAAGCCTCAATAGATATCAGTGCCAAGTATTTGCTGCCTCTGTCCTTGATGTCTGTCATTGTCATTTGGTCCTGCAGTGTATCACTGACAAATCCAGACTGAACTTGTGAGGCCATCCATTTATGGGCAAGCATTTTTTAACATTGTAAATAAAAAGATACAAAAAATGAAGCCCATTTCTTTCTCACTTCCTGTTTATGTTCCTGGTTTCTGGATGTATCCCGCCTCTGCTCTGATGGCTGATTGTTCTCTTTAATCGCTTGTTCCAAAAATGTATATTTGTGGTTCAGTTTGGGATGTGAGGTGTCTCATTCCAAATTTCAGGATAGTGCTGTATTGTATGTATGTCCTTTCACAATGTTTTTTCCCTTAACCTATTTTTTTTTAGATGTATTAAGAGTTCTACTTATTAGATGGGCTCATAAGAAATGCTTTTTATATAGGATTCTTGTTTCTCTTTCCTGCTAAAAGGCAAGAAAAGATTCTTTACTAGATGGGGTTACTAAAAGAGTAAGTGTCGAATGGTTTTGGAACTGAGCAGTGCCAAAGCTAAGTATATAGGTACTTGCTGTGATTACTTCAGCTCACAAAATTCTAAACAATTCTAAAATGATAATACTGGCCAGCAATTTTGAGAAAATCCACACATCAGGATGGGGGCGAGATTGGGGAAAGCTGGAGTGGAGGTGTATTGGAACATATTGGAAATCTGTTCAATATTTCATTTATAATGCAAGGATTAGTTGAAGCAAGGTAGTGGGCATGCATAAATCACTCAGTAGAAAGTTAGGTCAACACATACACACTGAAAAAGCACAAAATGAAGAATATATCAGTGCCTAACATGGAAGGAAATCTTCCCAGTCTTTTTATAATGCAAGAAAGGGCACTTCAAATGCTGTTATATACAGAACTCCAAGTAAGGATAGACTTAAAGAGTTAAATCAGGAAAAACTACGCTTATGAGAGTTAAACAATGACCTAGATCAGGGGTGTCAAACTCAGGGGATGGATCTGGCCCGCAAAGTGCTTAGATCTGGCCCATAGGGCCTCACTGAAAACAGCAAAGGACTGGCCTGCAGTGCCTCTGCCAGTGAAATCAGAGCTCAGGAGCCCATTTTCTCTGAGTGCTCAGGCCACCAGAGGCGCCCCTGACACAAGTGATGTCGAGTTGGCCATGCCCAGCATGGCCACACCCACTCCAGCCCCAAGGTCAAACATAGGGTGACCAACCGTCCTCTTTTGCCCGGACATGTCCTCTTTTTACGTCCTGTCCGGGGCATCCGGGCGGGTTTTA